>VBSM01000483.1:41545639-41572225 GCA_008086735.1 Cheirogaleus medius
GGCGTGAGCCACTACGCCCGGCCTCATTCTTACCTTTAATCAGAACAACATGCCATGTAAGAAAAAAAAAAATGAAGATCCAAGAATGGTTTCTTAATATCATGCCCCATTAAAAATAAAGTTTTACAAAAATGGCATCTCTGGGCCTATAGTTTCTTTTTAGGTTTGAAAAACAGTGATTTACACAGATCAGTTTTTGAAAAAAATATCTACCTTTTGGATATCAAATAATTAACACAGCATAAAACTCTGTAGAGGCCTCAGCATTGGTGCAGTTGGAGTCCTAATGAGACCCCGTGTCGTAGCTGCTCTCAGCCACTGGGCGAACTCAAACTGCGCACCTGGTGCGGTCCGCAGAAGCCCAGCAGTCGGGGAGAGTTGTGTTCTGCCCATCAGGTGGCTGGAAGTTGCCCGAGCTCTGCGCCGCTGACAAGCGCGCGGCACACCGAGCATGCCCCGAGCTCTCCTACGCCCCTCTCTCCTCCTGCCTGCTAGCTGCTTAATAAGACAGGCCCTAACTCTCGTGGTATCCTGCCACGTAGCTCTCGGTTTGTGACAGCTTCTCCATTTGAATGTCATTGCTGCTGCCTGTCATCACAACGCCCCCCTCAGCCAGGAGCTCAAGAAGGGAGACAGCAGAGCTAGGAGCAGCAGCGTGGCCACCAGGCAGGAGCCACAGTGGGCTCCGCGGCCACTGCTGGCAGGCGGCCGCGCGTGGTGGCCAGTGCCGGGCGCTGCTCCTTGATCCAGGTATTCACCTGCGTTCCGCCGCCCCGGTGTTTGGCGAATGAGACGCTCCTTCACTAAGAGTCGTCGTGGTGAGCACAGGTGCTGCCGATCAGGAAGGCAGGAGTCTCTCTGACCTGCCATGCAACGGCCATCAGGTCCTGTGTCCGCGTCCTGCACGGCTTCGGGTCTGCCCGCTGCTCTCCTTCCCACGGCCTCTGGTTCAGGCCGCGTTCTTCGTTTCCCCCGGAGGCTGTCGTCTCTTCCTGGCGCCCTCTGCGTCATTGGCCACACTGTGGGCAAGGTGACCTTCTCAGCCCAGAACTCGCCGTGTCACTCCCCCCAGAACCTGCGAGCGCGCCCACCCCGGGCATTCCGCGCCAGCGCGCCTGTGCGGTCTCTGCACGTCACCTGGGGATGCTCGGTTACACACAGTTCCCGAGTTGCGCCAGGCTCTCTGATCACCGCTGCTTTGAATGTGCTGTTCCCCTTTTGGGTCAGCTTCTCTCCCCTGGTTGCCTTGGCGGCTCCTTTAAAATTAAAGCATCACTTCCTTCAGGACGTCCCTCCCGACTGCTTGGGTCTCTCCTGTACTCCAGTGGGTCCCTGATGCCCCTGTGATGGGGCGGTTGTCACACTGTAATCGTTGGCTCACCTTGCTGTGTCACCTGACTGGATTCTTGTGTGACCAGAGGTGAGGACCGAGTCTTACCTTTGTACTGCTCCCCTGGCGCTGTGCCAGGCCCAGGGTCAGGCCTCAGCTAATGTGTATTGATTTGGGTTGAATTGATCCCCTCTGCGTGCTTCTAAAAGTAACCTAAATGGCAGTGCCGGCTCATGCTTTCACGTGATGATCGCATTTGCCATCTCAGTCGGGTATTAATTACCTGGTGTGATCAGAGGCGTCAAGCATCTCTGTACACAAACGGACTCTGGAACATGCAGCGGAAAGGGCAGAAAAGGAGGGCAGGACGAATCTTTCTATTATATGACTGTGGACGTTGCAATAAAACTTAGCTGAGTTATCTCTTTTTTTTTTGAGACAGAGTCTCACTTTGTTGCCCGGGCTAGAGTGCCGTGGCGTCAGCCTAGCTCACAGCAACCTCAAACTCCTGGGCTCAAGCGATCCTCCTGCCTCAGCCTCCCGAGTAGCTGGGACTACAGGCATGTGCCGCCATGCCCGGCTAATTTTTTCTATATATTTGTAGTTGGCCAATTAATTTCTTTCTATTTTAGTAGAGACGGGGTCTCGCTCTTGCTCAGTGCTAGTTTCAAACTCCTGACCTTGAGTGATCCAACTGCCTCGGCCTCCCAGAGTGCTAGGATTACAGGTGTGAGCCACCGTGCCCTGCCTTAACTGAGTTATCTCTTAAATGACTTGATTCAGGACTGCAGTAATTGCTACGGGAACATTCTCGATCCACAGATTTCTTGACTTCAGATTCTCATAGTCTATGTTCGGAGATCACCTTAACTACCTAAAACCTCAGTATATGTTGATTTTGAAAGATGTTAGATGAGACAGAATGGGCCAGTGAAAATTTTGTTGCCGTCATTTTTCTTAAAAATTATAAAAGAAAATCATTGTTAATTTTTGCTTAAAAATGATGTGGATATTTTACATTCATTTAAATATATGGGAAAGGGAGTTGCAGAAATATAGTCACAGCTAAAATGGCTTCAGCTGGCTACCAGTTTTGAAAGGTTGACATTCATGACTTAGTATTTTAGTACCTCTCTCCAATTCATATGAAGTTGGATTTTCCCCTCCTTTCTTCGGGAGTATAAACCTATCAAGAATGTGTTTTCATCCGGAAGACGGCTTTTGTGCCTGTAGCCTCTTTCCCACGCAAATGAAAACAGTGGGAACTCTTCGTAGATGTTGCAACCAAATCCAGTTGTGTAACCATACGGATTATTCATCAGATGAGGCGATGTCTGCATGGACGCTGCCAAGAAAAAATAAGAATGTATATTCACGTAGTTCAGAGCACCCTTGTGCAAGAGGCCGTTTTCCTTCCAACTCCCGAAATACACGGGCGACAGTCTGTTGATTATAGGTAGAGAAATAAGGCTCCAAGCAAACTAAACATTTGTAGATAAAATACAATGGTTGGGAGATAGGGAAGGGGTTGAATGAAAGAAAGAACATTTGATGTTTGCTAAATATTTTCTCTTTAGTTCTATTTATAAAAAATAGTCCATGAAAGTTTTCCCAAAAGTCATGCGCAAACACGTGAAGCTTAACAATTTGTCCATTGTAGCTTTTGTTAAACCCTGGTTTTGAAATCTGTGGTCTTTGTTCTTGTGTTTTGAAGGACTGGGTTTTAAGCTGCAGGATTATAGTACTTACGGTTTACTCTTTACTGGCTCAGATGTCTTTCGCAACACCAGATTATTATTAACGAAACTCTTCACGATGCTGTCTGGAAAACCCCCAATCTGACGAGCTTAAAACGACGTTTGTAGGATATTTCCCCAACGTCCAAAGTCACGTGATGTCTTATGTTCTTCAAGCCATGCATTGTGATTTACTCCTAAATGATTGCTTTTGGATCCCACTTGAGCGTGGCTTCATACAGGCAAGCGTGTGAGCCTCATCATGGGTGCCTGGTCTTAAGGAGTCCTGCGGGATTGCATGTGCGAGCTCCTGCCGTCCAGAAGCTCTCCTTGTAATTGAGAAGAAGTTTCCTCAGCACAAGACAGAAAAGTGCAAGGTCACCTGCCAGGGGGGATGTGAGACATTTGGTGCGAGCTGCATGTGCTGTGGGGGGTGGGAGGGACTGGAACTTCTGAGCTGTGAGCCTCGTACAAGAGGGATGAGAGGGGGCATGGGTGCAGGGTGGGCAGTCAGCAGACGTCGTGCTAGCTGTCACCCACGCCGTCTAGCGCCCCTTCTTCTTACCCACCTCCAAGCCCATAGCCCCTGGAGAACATACTGAAATTATCCGTCTCTCTCTCCAGCTAGGTTGTGAGTGGGTGTGGCTTGTGGGTCACTGGCCTTTGTGGCGTTTCCCATCCCCTAAAATCCCTGGCAGTGTGTCCCACACATAATAAATACTTTTTTTTTTTAAAAAAAAACTGAACTGTAAGGACATGGTATGAGATAGAAGGAATTCTTACTAAAACTATTCATTCCTTCGTGTTAATTCAGTGCTTTGTTTTCAAATATAAATTTTCACAGTTTCAGGGTAAAAACACTTTGATACAAACCACCTACCAATTATGCGTTATGTTTTCTAGGCCTTACTGACTTTTCAAAATGGGGCAGGCTGGAAGTAAGCAGGAGGAGGAGGGGGAAATTAGTTTGCTAACAAATTCCTACGCTGAAATGAAAGTCTCTGCTTCTGTATGTCTTAAGGTCTCTAAGGGAACTAGACGCGGTTTCAGAGAAGTTGCTTTGTTTCTAGCCCAGAGCGCCTGCTGACGTTATTAAAATATAATAGCACAGCAATGTCCCCTTCTCTTGCTAGCACACACAATTGCAAGTGGAAAGCCAAAGTGGCTGGCCTTTGTGTGAAAGCAGCTCTCGAGGTATGCATTTTGAAATTCAATGTGATCTTCCATTTGTTGCATTCTTCCTAATTGTGAAAAAAGGGTTAAATAGCACATTTACTAGGCGTATTTATTAGAACCTGTCTCCCGCTCTTGCTTGTCTCTGACCCTCCCCCGAAGCAGTTAGGCAGGCACCTGCTCTGGCCCAGACGCCAGGGGGCCACACAGGAGTGACACCCGCTCCCACCTGCAAGGTGCTCACTGCAGCGATGCCCGGGGGCGGCTTGAGCCTTCTCAGACGCAGTCCCTGCCCGGGACCCAGTGCTGAGCGTTGCAATTACTGCTGGTGGTGGGAGGGCAGTTGATAACGTTTTAAACAAAACCCCAAACAAGGTAGGTCATTTAAATGACATAACTTAAAAGTGGACTCGAGAAGAATAATTTCAGTAAAGGATAATTCTTGTGTTTCAAGCCAAGCAGTACGCAGGTGCTTGATGCACCTCTGATTGTGAATCCTTAAGTTGTAATTGTCCTGTAGATGTGGTGTGTACTTGGCCAGAAACACACAGCCGACAAAGGTGATGAGACCCAGGATCCTGGCCCGGTCTGTCCAGAACCCGGCGCTGTGCTCTCCACAGCCATTCTGCATTGAGTAGGTCGTCTTCACAGCCCCCCGGATGCAAGGAAACCACAAGTTCGGCCAAGTGAAGGAAGATGCTGACAAAGTCATGGCAGGGTGTCTATCACGCGCCGCAGCCTGCTCTATCTCCCGTAGCCATGGGGTTTCTGCTGCCAGAGGAGGGTGTCGGCCTTCCTAGGGCAGGAGGGCCCCAAGTCCAGGACAGGATGGAAGTTTATGGCCCTGCCAAAACTCTTCTTCCCTACTGAAGACATGTCTGGTCTGGACCTAATTCATCGTCTTCAGTCTTATTGTGTACAGAACTGAGTGATAATTTATGCTGTCGGAGAAGCTTTTGGCTGTAGGATTAGGAGATGAAATGGAAGACAGAGGAAGAGGTGAAGGTTAGACCTTTGGCCACAGAAGTGCAGCCACCCATGATGTCACCCCCACAGACACTGGTGACGTCCCCATCAGTGAGTGATGAGGAATGGGTAGATCACAGTAATGTTAACAGACCCACAAGGGGGGGTCGGTATTGCTCACCGCGCAGAAAGCCAATTGCTGACACAGTGAGGACTGTCAAGGAAGGAAGGATTTATTGCAGAGGATGCGCCAGCTGGGAGGTGGGAGGTGAGAGGTACAGACTATCGCAAATCCTCCTCCCTGCCCAACGGGGTCAGGGGTTTTTCTGAAGGTGAAATGAATGATGCACGAGGGGGTAAGCATCGGCGCATGTTGGATGCAGGGCCCGCGAGCACGGTGCAAATCATGCTGGTGAATACATACCTCGCACGGGCAAAAAATACGGTGGCTAAGTCCCTCCCAGGATGAGGATTTAGTAGTGTAATGAGTCAGGGGTTAATGTCGGTCACTCTTTCAGGCTGTGCGCAGGTGGGATGTGGGGAGTGGGCTGCTCAGTGGGTCCCTGGGCACGATCTGTGGGGGGGGTGTCACTTATCTTCCCGGGACAAACAGGTGGTGTAAGGCTTTGTACTTATGTCAAGCCTGCAAGGAGATTCCACCGTTTCTGGGAAAGAAACTCAAAAGGGATGCCTCAGTACACAGAAAGTTACAAAGTTTTGGTCAGCAAATCTCACTGAGTCTGCTAAGCTACTTTCTTTCCTGACCATGAAACCGCAGTTGCCAAGTTACTGGTGTTGAGATAAAAGTCACTGTCTGCGATTCAAGGCCGCTGAGAGCAGCCAGCTCTAGCCACAAGGGTGAGCACTGAAAACTCATTTGATATAAAAACACTGTCAGAAAAACTTCTCCTTGTCGATGGAGCCGGTCACAGTCACGCAGAGCAGAGCGCGCCAGGTGACAGGTGACGAGGCTCAAAGGAGCACAGGCGGTCGCGTGGAGGGGAAGGGGTGTCCCGGAAGCTGAGACGGGAGCTAGGAGACAGCCAGGCTGGCAGACGCCAGCAAAGCCCCAGCCGTGACCACTGACAGAGGCTGGGAGTCGTGCTATGGGAGAGAAGAGTTCAGGGAACACCCAGGTGAACAGTCAGGTCACCCACGGTGGAGAACGGTGGCGGGTGGATGGAGACCGTGTAGTAGTAAACGAAAGAAGCTTCAATCAGTTTTTGAACTCTGTGACATAATATGATGTAAATATAACGTAAGAAACATATATGTTCCTACTAAGAGCTATGTGTTTTAATGGTAAAAATAACAAATTTATTGTGTTATTTCTGTGAAAAATATAATTCAACATTTGAAACATCTTCTGGTTGCATTTAAAAATGATGTAGGTTTGTGTTTTTGCTGGACTGCTAACATTTTATAAATAGTATTTTTCAAGTATGAATGCCAATGTGCTAATATTTATGTGTATATATTTTTTCCAAACAGGTTTTTAATCCAGTACCAACTCTATGGATCCAGGATGGGTTTGTCCCACGGCCTGCCCTGAGCAGCGTGCTGTCTGGTAGAAGACTCCCCGGGCAGCCCGTGTCTCTGTTGCCTTACGGAGCGAGCAAGGAAGATGGCCCGCCGGAAGAGCCGTCTGACTGTGTGCTTTCTGCCTTCTGTGCCCTTGTTAATCCTGATGTCCACTCTGGCAGCCGCCGAGAGTGTGGCCAACAGCACTTTAAACGGCACTGCCGCAGTCCTGGGCTCTGTGCCCGTCGTCATTGCCAGAACCGACCATATCATAGTCAAGGAAGGGAACAGTGCCTTGATTAATTGCAGCGTTTACGGCCTCCCCGAGCCGCGCTTCCAGTGGTACAACTCCGTCGGCAAGCTGCTGAGAGAAGAGGAGGATGAGAAGCAGAGAGGAGGAGGTAGGCCTTAAAGTTGCGTCAAGTGTCGTAGAATACAAACACGGGCTTCGGAGCCAGCACCCTGAGTGTCAGTTGTTCTCGTGCAAGTCGTTGAAAGATCTCATTTGGTCTTGGTTTTCTAAGGCGGGAGAGAGGATATGTTTCCTTAGTGTTCAAAGCAGTAATTGATTCATTTTTTTTCACTCATTGACTCAGAAGACAAAGGACAAACATTGAAGTCTTTTCAAGACTTCATTCCTCTTGGAATGCTGGAATATAAGTTGTGGTCCCCAACCCCTGGCCACAGCCCGGTACCTGTCAGTGGCCTGCCAGGAAACGGGCCGCGTGTCAGCACCTGAGCTCTGCGCCGTGCCCCCAACCACGCCGCCTGCCCCTCTCCGGGGAGAGACTGTCTTCCGTGAAACCGGTGCCTGGTGCCAAAGGGTTGGGGACCGCTGAATGCATTGAAAACATCACAGAGACAAATGCAGAATGGATTTCCCCTAAGTATATATTACACATTTATAAGAGAGTTTTGTTTTCTTTCGGGGAAATGGCTCGAATAAACAACGTAGCAGTTGTTTATCAGCATATGTCAGTTTAATTCACTGACTGCATTTAAAGACCACACATCCTTAAAAAAAGTCTCTGTGCAAGTTCTTAGTCACTGGCCGGGATCATTCTGTGTTCCTGGAGACCTGGCTGAAGCTTCCAGACGGAGGCCAAGACGGAGGGAGGATATATTAATAATAATAGGAGAGTGCTTGGTTTTTAATGAACGGGTTTCTGGCCAAAAATTGTGACTCACCTTCCCGGGCACTGAGCTTCCTTGGTGGAAGACTCTAGCTTGAGAGAGGGTGGGGTCATCGGGGATCAGAGCGTTTCTTGTTTGAGATGTGAGAAGCGACTGTCTGAAAGCCCGGCCCGCTCTGAGCGGCCGGAAGGAGTTAATCCACTGTGCTCAGCACTTACTGGGGGATGAAGTGGGCGGTTGGGGGCAGGGAGTGAAAAGACCATTGTTCCCCTGGAGCAGCTCGTTTCTTCCATGCACGTCACCCTCCCGTCCCACAGCCCTGTCACCAAGGAGCAATCCCCAGAAGGGTTTCTGCTCCAGGAGAAGCTGCATTTTTAATCTTTGCCTCGTTTTGTCTTAATGGCTCTGAAAAAAAGAATCGAGGCTAATGCCTTCTGCCTCCTTAGCAGCCCGGTGAACGGAGTTCTGTGGCGATTGCTCACGGCCGGTGCCGCGAGACAGCACGTGCCGAGGGGCCGGGGCTGCAGGCGTCCGACCGGCCGGGACGTGGGGTCACTGTAGTCCTATCACCAGTGTCGCCTTCGCTTGGCCATCAAGGTTGCGCAGCGTCGTGAAGCTGCTTCCCTTACGTCAAAATGTATACATGACGAATCACATTTAACCTAGGAGAGTGGGACTCTTTCCCCACCAAGTAAAATTGAGAAAACACAGAAATTTTAAATTAGAAGAGACCTTAAAGCCGTTAATAGTCCACATCCCCCTTTGCTGAAATTTGCCCCAAATCCTGCTGTTCTTAAGGGGCTGTGACCAGAAGCTTCACTACTGACGGTGGAGAGGTGAGGAAGCACGACCCTAGCCCACAACTAGTGTCCCTTCAAGTCACAGGGCAGTGATGTCACCTTGCGAAGGGAGGGCAGTAACCATGGTGACACAGACGCCGTGTCAGGGCTGCTGCTAGGGTTATCGGGGTGACTGGTTCGAGGGGAGCAAGGACTCCAGACCCGGGTCTACCGTTCACATGGGCCCTGAAGCAGAGGTCATCTGTGGATACGAAGGAGTTGGGGCTGGGACACTGGACTCCTGAGTCCTGAAGTGGAAAACCACGGGAACGGCATAGTGCTGGGGCCTGAATTTCAGTCGCAACACTTTGAGTATTGTCCCAAAGCCTAGTACCTTACTGCTTCAGCGACAGATGGGTGGTGTCTTCATGAAAAGGCCCCGGGACTACTGGCGTGGTCTTGGCAAGCTGTCTCTGTCCCTTCTGTCTCCATCTGTATATTGAGGGTGTTGAACTAGAACTAGGTGGGAGTCACATTTGGCTCTGTTTTCTTTTGATTATCATTATGTTACAGTCGGTCGATACTACTAGCACGTCAGTAACCCCCAAGCTGGTGGTGGCCAGTCGAAAGCTTTTGGCACAGGGAATTGCTCCGGCAGAATTCGGCACTCCCGTCTGGTTTGTAGCCAGCAGCCGTGCTGATAAATCAGCTATTTTAAATCTCTTAAGGAAGATGCACTCTCGATTTTCAAAAAGAACTTGTGATACTAGTACTTGATGTTCCAGCTCAGCTTTTGTAATTACAGTGCATAATAATAGTAATTTCAGAGCCCAAGTAGCATAGGGTAATGTACCTAGCAACCAAGCAACACGCAGAAAATAGCAGAAATGAGAGGTTCCTTCTCAGAAAATACTAGAATGTTAGTGCTGGAATGGCCTGTTAGAACCCATAGTCTTTAACTTTTCCTTTCTGATGGGAGAAATGCCCATATCATAACATGGGCGGAGATTTCAATTTTCAGGCCAGTAGGCTAGAAGTTTAAGTGGAGCAGTGTTCCATTTATAGCTCAAAGAGGTGATCGAATATAGTATGAAAAATGATGCTAATATTCTGAAACCTAACCTAAGTACACTAGGACTGCTGTTACAGCCAAACTAGCAACATTAACATCTCACTTAACTACTGCCATTCATGAAGCCCTTATATGTTATTTCTAATCCTTATGCTGAGACTGATGGTGAGATGTCATTAATCCGTGCACATACAAATGAGAAACTGGGTGAATGGAGAGGATATTACAGAACCAGAGTGTGGCCAGCCTTGTCCCTTAGGTATCTGCAGGTGACAAATGTTGAGGAGCATCTAACCCAGACTGAGTGAATGTGAACAGAATTCCTGGATGGAAAAGGTGCTATAAACATGGCATCAAAGTTAGACAGTGCTAGGGTTTGTGCCGTGGCTTGTGCGTATACATGGCATGCACACACACAAAAATGTGTTCAAGATCACCTGGTAGTTTGCTCAAGAAACACACTACCCCTTGCTCTGTGATCCGCCTGGAAAGCAGCGATTTCATTCTCATCTGTGCTGAGGAGGCGAGAGAGCCGTTGTTCACGCTGCTCCCGTCCCAGAAAGGACAGGCTGTTTCCTGCCATTGGTGGGAGCCGCAGCTGGTTTGGTTTGCTTCCCTGTGCTTGTGAGTTCACTTCCACAGATCAGGGAGGCTAATGCATAATCTGTATCTGGAAGATTTTTGGGGATATTCACCGAAGAACCTGTTTGGGTGGTCCACCAGCCGTGTTGCCAAAACAACTCAGAATTCAAACAACATGAATGACCACAAATGGCCACGAAATGTACTGTTGTCAGTTTTCCTTTTGTTAGAAGTGAGTAGAAATGTATATTTGCTGGGAAGTATTATGAAAAAGTCCTAATTATTTCAGGTGCTAATTATCCAATGTATTTTTGCTGTGGCTTCTTACTGTGACTTTAAACCATTGAAATTCACATTAGCACCTTTGTCAGATGATGAGTAACAAGCTATTCTCAAGAAAGTCAGCTCCGTACAGGTAGGTCCTTGTCAACATGCCTGGCTTGTTAGGGCTTGTTTGAAATTCTTTAAGTTAGGTTTCCAATTTTTTGTCGATTTGTTTTCCAAGCTCTTGTAGTACCCTGTCACCAGAAACAATTAAGGATTTTCCTTAATAATAAGTATGCATAGGAGTAAATTTAGCTGAATTGTACAAAGTTCATAATTGTTACAACTACTGTAGCATTGTGGGATTCGTTATTATAAATTTTATCTTTAGTTTACATTGGTCTATTGTTTTTACCCCTCTACTTTTGCAAATCCTTTGAATAGATTGCAATATGCCTTTTAACTAGTTCTGCAAGGGACATCAGCAAGCTGTGCCAGCCAGTTGTTAGGACTGTGGTTATCACCTCCCTACTTTATAATGTATTTGTATCAGTGCCCATGGTATTCAATGTAAATTATCCTTTACCTCTAAGGTCAGTGTGAAATAGTGTATTAGCCTATGAAAATATCATCCTGCATTCCTTGTTTAGTACATTAAATACTTAAGATAAAAAAACTCATCAGGAGACATTAAACACAATGTTTGTAATTATGAATATACTATTGGAATTTCAGAAGACTCAACCTATAGTCTTTTTGTGAGCAAGTTCCTTGACTTTTCTGAGCCAGTTTTCTCATCTGTGGAATACAGATAATCCTTTTTTACTACCAAGTGGGGTTGTGGGTCTGAAATTATATATCGAATGCTTAGCCCAGTACCTAAAACCTACCACGCTCTCAGTAACGGCAGCTGCCGTTGTTATTGTCGATGTTGTACTCTATCTTCACAGTGATAGATTTCAGATGCTCAAATCCCTGTTTCTCAATATAGTGTGTTTTGTAAAGAAAGAAAGCAGTTTTCTGGGTAATTCTTCCTATCTCAATTTCTCAACCTTTTAAAAGCTCAGTAAATACAAAAGAAATTTGTGTCCCTTAAATGTTATGTGAAATTTCAACATGTTGTGACTCCACCGTAGCAAGTTTGGAACTCTCCCCTCTGTCAGGGGGACTCAGTCACGTGTGGGTACAAAGGGCCCTTTGACATCCACTGGGCTTCTACCTCTGAAAAGGGCATGTATGTGGAAATCACAAAGTATATTATTGCACAAGATGAACTTTACATTTGCCTAACCCAGTGGTTCTTAACTGGGACCTGTCCCCCCCACCCCACCAAGAGGACGTGGGACGGTCTGATAGTTGTCACAACAGGGATGGGGGGCAGGAGGTTCTGCCACTGGCATCTGGTGGGCAGAGACCAGGGTACTGCCACTGGAGCTAACATGGAGAAGCCTGGTCAAACCCAAAAGAGCCACCCCACAAAGAATCATTCCAAAGTGCATCTTTGAAACAGGTGTTTGAACCCATAATGCATTTTCTCATAAAAGCAGCTTAATTTATGGTACTCAGGTTCGTTTTCCAGATTGAGCCCCATTAAGAGCTAACCTGGTAACCACCACTCGTGTGTGTCTTGAGTGAGTTGTGCTCCTTTTGGGATGGGAGCCGAGGTGGCTTTAGTCTTGGCAGTGAAAAGACCCTTCCAGATCCGTCTCAGATAAGGCTGACAGCTGAGAATCCCCAAATGGAAGTTATTTATAGGAACCAAGTGTAGGGTGCTCTTGTTTTGGAAGACCCACCTGTAGCCACTCTCAGAAAAGACTGCTGTCAACCCGCACGGCATTTTTACATGCTTGGCGCGTTTTTAAAAATTGAGATTACCAGATCAGATTAGTTAGAGGAACAAATGTTTCCTTTTCCAGGAAATAAAAAGACAGTAGGCCCTTTTCAGATGTTAATACCTTTAAGCAGAACAAAACAGATTATGAACAGCAAAATGCTCCCACCCCCCCCTTGCTGAGCCGAAAGCTGAGCTAAGCCTGCGTTGTCCCAAGCCGCCTTTGCTCCGCAGTGCTGCCCCAGGACTGTCTGACGAGGTCTCTCGGGAGGATCGTGGACGGGGTTGAGGGCACAAGAGCCCTCAAAGCTTGTGGGGTTTATAACCTGACTCTGCAGTGGTTCAGGGAGCTGTCATTTCCCGCGTAAGCCTGGTAACAAGTGCAGCCATGCAGCGCCAAATCTGTTTTCAATTACGTTTTATAAAAAGGCACGGATCCTTTCTCCTCGGTGGCCTGTATTCCACGTAGTTCGAAATATGCACATTTATAGACACAAACACGTATGCACACATTTGGTGCTTGCTTGATGAGCGCCGCTTCAGTGTGGCACTCCTTCGAGTGAATATATCTCATGTATGTTTGCGTAAACATTCACTGGAACTCTCATCATAGGAGTGTTTTTAAGTTGGTTTCAAGAAAATAACATGCTTGTTTTGGCAGATTGAACTCTCCTCCATGAAAATCATGGGTGTGCGAAGCTTAAGTCTCAGTATCTAAACAGGATTGTGAATAGAGTTTTAATCTTTTCCGCCACTCATTGGACATATAGACAAACCGTCTATCACTTTGTTTACCCCGATACACATTCACAGAAAGAGATATCTTAAGGAAGAAGAAGTCTTTTTCCTCAGATAAGTAATTAGAAAGAAATTCCAAGAGCTTGGCATTTGCATCTGACGTTAATTTTTAACGCTCAGTGATCCTCAGGAAAGGCCAGAAAGAGTCAGGATTTCTGAGACCCGGCGTCTGGATAAAATTACGATTACAGCGTCTTCGTAGCTCGCGCTGTCACTTGCCCTGTGGCTCTTCAGTTCCAGGACACGTCAGAAGTTGTTTTGCGTGAGCGGCAGTTCTGATGGTGTCGTGTTGGTTTCCCCACGAGTCCCTGTAACCCCCATGCCATAGAGTCTCTTGCCGTCCACAGGTTCAGCTGTGGCCATGTGACGCCGCTGGTCGCTTTTCTCATTGCTGGGGGTCTACCTGGCACCGCCCTATTGCCATGACGCCGCGCTGTGCTGTGCACCAGCCACCACGGCGAGCACAGTGGTCCCCGCCAGCCGCCGTCCTGGTGTGGCTTCTCCCAGGGGAAGTCACTGGGGAGGAAGGCTCTGGAACTGTATCCCCAGGGATACAGAAACGCTATTGGTAAAAAGAAACTTTTTTCATCATCTTAATTTTCTTACATTCGTTAATGTCTTTCCAGTCGGCCGAGGCTTACCTGATTTGAAGAATTTCGAGAAGTCTGACGAGGGCCATAGGTTCCGTTTATTTTAAATCGTGACGGACGCCTGCAGATCAGCCTCGCGGCAGTTTTGAGAACCCGCTCCCACCTGCCGTGGGTGTGAGCGGCGCCTCCCCTTGCCTGGCCAATCTGGAAGGTGAAAAAGTTATGTTTTAAAAATCACTTAAGTGTCTTTAAATCTAGTTATAATTTAATCATCAGTGGCTTTGTACACAGAGACACCGTGCGCATTCCTTGTTCTTGTGAATTGTCTGTTCCTGCCCTTTTCCCATTTTTTCTGTTGGGTTTATCTCGCTTGATTTATAGCAGTTCTTTGTTTTATAGTCAGCATTTGTCTAGTATTCTAGAATTTTCTCCCAGTCTGTCATTTGCTTTTAACTTTAATATGACAAATTTGATATTGCAAAAATATTAAATTTTGGGGAAACGCTGATCCATCAGCATTTTCCTTTATAGCTTCTGAGACTCTTGAAATGCTTGAAAAGGCTTTCCTGTCCCAAGGCCATAAAAACATTTTTATATTCTCTATCGATTTTATACTTTTAATTTTACATTTAAACCTTCCGAGTACTTGGAGTTTATTTTTATGTTTCACATAAAGTAGAAATTTACCTTTATTTTCTTTCAAATGAGCAGCCATTTATGCTAGCAGCCTTTCCCCACTGGTTCGCAATATCATCTTCCTCATTTTCGAAGTTCCACATGCGTCTGCTTCTAAACCTTCAGGGTTTCTCGCCGACTCGGAGGTCGGAGCGCTCTCCAGGGAGCGGCGCCAGATGCCAGGGTGGTGTCTTAACGGGGCTGAGAACGCGTCCGGCGGGGGCTTGGAGTGGGAAGGAGGGGACCTCTCCATGCAGAGAGGAAGCACGTGGGAAGGTCCTGTGGCCCCTCTAAGCAAGGAAACGAGGCAAGCCTGCTGGGGGGAAAGTCACATAAAATGAGGTTCAAAAGCAGGAGGGGCTCCCGTTCTCCCGCAGGATAGGGGTGAAGCTCTTGCGCCCGGAGGCCTTCCTTGTGACCCGGCCCTGCATTCTGCCATCCACACCCTCCTCAGGTGTCCACCTGGCTTGTCGGATCCAGCAGCTTACACCGCGTCGTCTCCTGTGCTCGTGCGAAAGTCCTTTCTCTTGCCCCCATTCCTCTTCTGACCTGTACCAGCAGACGCTCTGTCCCCTCTAAAGAGCTTTTACTCCCTGTCCCATCCTCCACCCCCCAGTCCCCGCCGCCGCACTTGCCACACGAGCCTGTGGTGTTCTGTGGGAGTGTGCTCCCCCAGGGGACTGGATGTGTTTTGCACTCGGGTCACGTCTGACTCATCTGCATTCTCATCCTGTAGCACGGAGCCTGGCGCACAGCTTGTTCAGTGCTGTTTGTTGACCGGATTAGTGAATGAGATAAAAAAGATCACCGCCCTTCTAAAAACGTCAGCTTTGTGATGCAGCGTTGCGCACATACTGCGATGCAGCTCGAGAATGATGTCTCTCAGCTTTTCTCTCTGCAGAGGAGAAATTGTCACCGCGATGCTTGTGTTCACCTCTGGGGGGTTTTCACATGTCATTCTTGTGCCTGGAGTTTCTTGGGGAAGACAGGTCCCTGGCAGTCTCTCATCTACAGGGGAGAGGTGGCAGCCCTTCTTCCTCTGTTGCACGCGTCAGCATTTTAGCCCAGAGCCTCAGGTGTGTGTCACCTTCCAGGACAGGGGTGGGATGAGGGGGCATGGGGGAGGGCCGTGCCGAGGGAGGACGACAGTCTGAGCAGGGCGCAGGAAGTGCGCCAGTGAACTCGCGTGGAGAGCGTTAGAGTGTTTCGAGTTATGTTCTGAAAGGGATGGTTAAACGTCTGCCTGTGTTATCTCCTCCAAAATCATTGCATGTGGAACTGACTTGGCATCAGCTCTTAACATTTTGGTTTTTATTTGTGCTAAAACGATGCAGCTTCATGAAGATTCAGTGCATAACTTTGACATTCCCACTCAGTTGCAGCTTAAAATACACAGGGACAGCGCCTCGTGTGCCCGCTTCGTGCACGCCGCTGAAGGTCTCCTGCGGCAGTCGTCGCGGGTGTCTGTCTTTCCTCAATGTCCTGCAGCCGAAGTCGGGACCCTTCCAGAGGGGTCGCGGGGACAGTGTTTATAGACTGAGGTGAATAGTGACGTGCAGCACAGAGAACGTTCTCAAGACGTGCCCAGCGGGACAGGGACCGCGTGGGGCATCTTCTCAAGCATGGGCCCCAAGCTGATGTGAGAGGACCCCAAACAGATTTCGGAGCTGTGTATGGTGCTAGAACATGCAGGAAGCTTAATTTTTCACTAATGAAAGGGCAAGCTAAGGCTGAGGGGAAGTATTTGGAGTCTTAGTTCCCAGGAAGAAATGAAGTGTATCAGCCTTTAAAGAGAGAGAGAGAGACAGAGAGAGGGAGGGAGGGAGGGAGGCTGGCTGGTGGCTCATGCCTGTAATCCTAGCACTCTGGGAGGCCGAGGCAGGAGGATCGCTTGAGCTCAGGAGTTTGAAACCAGCCTGAGCAAGAGCAAGACCCTGTCTCTACTAAAAATGGAAAGAATTAGCCAGCCAACTTAAAAATAGAAAAAAATTAGCCGGGCGTGGTGATGGCACCTGTAGTCCCAGCTACTCGGGGGGCTGAGGCAGGAGGATCTCTTGAGCCCAGGAGTGTGAGGTTGCTGTGAGCTAAGCTGACGCCACGGCACTCTAGCCCAGGTAACAGAGCAACTCTGTCTCAGAAAGAGAGAGAGAGAGAGACAGATGTACATAACTTTTGAGGTCAGAACCTAGTTCTTCTATTACAGTCCTTGGAAACGTGTGTTTTGGCTTCCAGAGACTTGGACTCGCTGTATGTTTACTCCAGGTCACGCACTCATTTTACCACGTCTCACCCCAGCAGAATCCTGAGTGTCATTACGTCATCACCTTACTCCATTAAATAAGGATGATGTTTAAGAGGAATCTAGGAAAGGACTGAAAACTGAAGAGATGTTTCAGTATCCTTGTCCTAGATTGGAAACAGGACGTTCCTGGCAGAGAGAGCTGCGGTCTCAGTCATTTAACGAGGTTTGCAGCTCGTTATAGGCAGTAACCCAGCAGTTCTAGGATTCTAGTGTATGTGTTCATGTGTGTCATGGTTTATAGTTGGGTCAAAATAGGCACTTCACAAATACATGGCCGGGCTTCACATTTCAAGAACAAATGAGGTTGAGAATTGGATAAAGTATATAAAAAATATTAGTCTAAGGGCCTGCTGTCCCGCGCTAAGAATTGGAATGTGCTCGTAAGTGATACCTTACCTGCGAGGCCTCTCCCCAGGTGTCCCCAAAATGAACCACACGTGTCGCCTGATCAGGTTGTGTTAGAGTCCAGGCTGTGCCCCTTTTAACAGTGTGGTGAGACACTTAGAAGTCTCCGTAAATTGTCGTCGGAGTTGAACTGCTTGGTTCCAGATTAGATAAATACATGTCAATAGAAGTTAAAAACACGTCTGAAAATAGCCATAAAGTTCAAGTTCAGAAACATTTTTAAATATCCAGTAGAGGAAAGCACTGAGACTTTGTAACTGGTATTTTCACATTTTATTTTTCCATAATAAAAATAATATTAGAATAATTGTGATTAGATCCTAATTGTACGATTAGAATACATTTATCCCTGAACTTGTTATTCAGGCGTGGGGAGAAGGCTGTCGTCTCAGTTTAACTGTGTTCCTTTCTGCTTTTCTCTCCTGGATCCGGGTTCAGACTGCTCTACCCTGTATTTACGGATAATTGGGGAGAAGGGGTAAAAGAATGGACCCAAACCATTCCCCAAACCATACCGATAACCTCATCTTCTCACCCTGCCCCATCCTATCTCCTGCTATGTTTTCCAACAAAATAAGGAAGGTAAATAATGAGAAAATACTGCAAGCAGAGTCTGTAAATCTCTGGAACCCAGTGTCTTCCATTAGAATAAGCTTTCAATCAAGTGGAATTTCGTTTTGTTCTTTTCTGTGTGTGCTGTGGTCTACTTTTATGAGACACGCCAGTTATAAGAAAATAAATTGATATGGTAATTTTCCTAGCCTCGGGTCATTGTATATTTGGATAAATCTCCAGCTGAAGTATCAAAATTTATGTCAGGGCATGAAAGGTGAAGTTTTGTCCCTGCTCCGTCCGAACGAGAGGGAATCTCACAGACTGGGCGGCGGGTTTGTCTGTTCATACACATTCACAAGAAACTGAAAATTCACCGGATTTTTCTAAGCCAGCGTTCTCTGCCGGGGGAAGTACACTGGCTGAATTGTTAGAAGGGTTACTCAGGGACACCAGGAACTGCTCCTCACAGATGTTCTTTCAGACGGCGCGGTAACGTGACAGCGTCCACGCGGAGGCCTCCTGCCGGGGTCGCCAGGGCGGGCGACAGGTGAGGAGAGGTGTGGGGCCGGGAGGTGCCTCGGTGCCCTGTCCAGCTGCCTTCGGAGTGTCCCTGCAGCAGAGCCCACCGCAGTAGAGCAGCTCTCTGTCGATTCAGTCCACAGTCCCCTGAGACCCTGGCCGCTGAGGTGCTCGTGAGATTGATTTAAAAACAAAATGTTGCTTTTGGCAAATACCAGACTTTTAATTAGAATTAAAACTCGCTGCCGTGAGGGGCGCGAACGAGTAAAATACACTGCAATCTTAGATACTTCAAAGGAAACTCCGTGTTACATCGCCCAGCTCTCCGGAGCAGTTTCTCCAGTTGCCTCAGCCTTGTCTGGTTGCTCTCACGGAGAAACATCTGCTCCTCACAACTCCCGAGAAACCTGACCTGCACCCGGTGTGCTCTGTGGGACCGGCTAGGAGGCAGGGGGATTCAGAAAGGCTCAGACCTAAGACCCCGCAGCCTAGCCTGGCATCGTCTCACAGGGGTCTTCCGGCCGCAGGGGGACAGGCAGACTAAGGATTAGTCCAGACCGAAGTGTTTCACTGAGTTCAGAACCTCATTCCCAGGGCAACGCTAGACCCTTTCCAGAGAGGGAGGCGGAGGGGAAGAAGAATCGCATTTATCAACGTGCATGCTCCTTCGTGTCTGGCTCATTTTCCATTTGATGGGTCTGTAATCTATTTGCAAGGCTAAAACAAATTGCTATTAATTCATATCCAGCCTCTGAATATTCACACTGTTAGCTTGTAACTTTAAATACGATAGACCGTTCGTTGTAGATTCTCAAAATTAATGACGTGTTATGTTGTGATTAACTGAGGTCATACAAGGATAACTTCGATCTCAAATATGAGAAACCCAGGCAAACAGTTATAATTTAATTGAATCAAACTCCCCAGTGAATATGTATTCAACAGGATATGCTTACAGTCGTGCTCACAGACAGGTGAGAAAATCCAGTGCTACAATTAAGGAATTCTTTGATAAGAGCACAGAGTGTCTCTCAGATTGTTTATTTCTCTCATTTTTCACTAGGATGTGGAGTTACACCATATAGTTCAGCAGTTAAGATTACAGCCTTGGCCGGGCGCGGTGGCTCACGCCTGTAATCCTAACACTCGGGGAGGCCGAGGTGGGATGATCGCTTGAGCTCAGGAGTGAGAGACCCCATCGCTACTAAAAACAGAAGAAACTAGCCAGGTGCAGTGGCATGTGCCTGTAGTCCCAGCTATTTGGGAGGCTGGGGCAGGAGGATCTCTTGAGCCCAGGAGTTCGAAGTTGCAGTGGGCTATGATGTAGCCAGTGCAGCCTAGCCAGGGCAACAGAACGAGACTCTATTTAAAAAAAATATATATAGTACAGCTTTTGAGCGCAGGTTCATCTTCCAGCTCTACCACTTCCAAGCCAGTGGCTTTCAGAAGGTCCTTTAATCTACCTGTGCTTCAGTCTCCTCATGCTATAGGGTGGGGCCAGCATTGGCGCCCGCGTTGCAAAGGTGTTGTGAAGGTGAGATGCGTTAACCCGTGTCGTTGTCCGGCACGTCGCGGGCACATTAAGTAAACGTTCATCGTTAGCGGTAGCAGGTGCTCTTAGAAACATATATGTTTGTAGTGATGGGAAGCGAATGTCCTCGGCTGAATTCTCCTCTCTCCCTTCCCACAGGAAAGTGGCAGATGCACGACAGTGGCCTCCTGAACATCACCAAGGTGTCCTTCTCAGACCGAGGCAAATACACGTGTGTGGCTTCCAACGTCTACGGCACCGTGAACAACACGGTGACCCTGCGCGTCATCTTCACCTCGGGGGACATGGGCGTCTACTACATGGTGGTCTGCCTCGTGGCCTTCACCGTCGTCATGGTCCTCAACGTCACCCGCCTGTGCATGATGAGCAGCCACCTGAAGAAGACGGAGAAGGCCATCAACGAGTTCTTCAGGACGGAGGGTGCGGAGAAGCTGCAGAAGGCGTTCGAGATCGCCAAGCGCATCCCCATCATCACCTCAGCCAAAACGCTGGAGCTCGCCAAAGTCACGCAGTTCAAGACCATGGAGTTCGCGCGCTACATCGAGGAGCTGGCCCGGAGCGTGCCCCTGCCGCCCCTCATCATGAACTGCCGGACCATCATGGAGGAGATCATGGAGGTGGTCGGGCTGGAGGAGCAGGGCCAGAACTTCGTGAGGCACACCCCGGAGGGCCAGGAGGCCGTGGACAGGGACGAGGTCTACACCATCCCCAACTCCCTGCAGCGCAGCGACTCGCCCGCCGCCGACTCGGACGCCTCCTCGCTGCACGAGCAGCCTCAGCAGATCGCCATCAAGGTGTCCGTGCACCCGCCGTCCGAGAAGGAGCACGCGGACGACCGGGACGGGGTGCGGCTCGAGGTCACAGACGAAGAGGAGACGCCGTCGGCGGAACAGTCCCCCGAGACCGCGGAGCCGTCCACCGACGTGACATCCACGGAGCTCACGTCTGAAGAGCCGACGCCCGTTGAGGCGGCAGACAGAGGACTGCCGCCGGCTCCCCCGGAAGCCACCGAGCCAGCCGCGACGCGTGACAGAAACACCTGCATTATCTACGAAAGCCATGTGTAACGCCGACCCCGAGAAGCTATGCATATCGAGCAAATCAGGGGCTGCTCCCTGTGACTCAGATGTAGTCCGCACTTGCCGCCAAGCCTTACCAGGAGACTCTCGCCCTCGGCCAGGAGGGACGCCATTTGGGAGACACCCGCGTGCAGCTCACTGGACCGGGCTTTCCCCAGGGAGAAAGGACGCGAGAAACACCAGGGTGCAGAATCGATCCTGTCGGGCGGAAGGTGTCTTCTGTCCGTGCGATATGTGTTTTAGAGGCTGCTCTCTGCCACGTACCTTACTCGGTGACATCCTTTTGGCAGAGAGCACACCCTTGTGAGATATTCTTGGTTCAAGAGCCCTGTCCAATGCATACTGCATTGCTTTTCCTTTTAAAAATTATAGGTCTGCTGCAGTAGCAAATGCACGTATACTTGGGTTTGTTGCACTTTCTTCTCAGTTCTGATTACTTCCCCTGTTCCTTTATCATGGAGTAGTTGTTATTATATTAATACTAATTGCTCTTTCTGGTTTAGCCCTTTTTGCCATTTTTGTCCTTATTTTTCCCTAGAACATTTACCTCAGAGGCTTTGGTGCCGGTCACCAGTACCAGGGCGGCATCTACCCGTCATTTGTAACGTCCCAGAGTAGTGACTAGGCTCGTTATTTTTCTCATTCCCCAGGCCTATTTCCACAGAAAGCTTTTTCTGTTTCCAATGAAGCTGCTGTCGTGAAACTGAGAAACACTTTGCCCCAGAATAGCACTTTAATAGTTGGATAAAAATGTGTTTACCCGTTTGATTCCGAGAGCCTTTCGACGAGCTCAGCCGAGGTGTGGAGGGAGGTTGCAAAGGGTTAAATACACCCACGCAGCCCCTGAAAGTCGCCGTGTACGTTTAAGTAACATCGTCCTCCAAACAGAGACTGATTCTTTACCTGGAAAATGTATTGGTTCCAAAGACAGAGGCATTTGGTGGATCCCTGCGGGTCGTAGGACGTTGGCTTCCCCAACAGGCCCGCGGGGACCCTGTGCCATCGGGTGGTGCAGACACTTGCTGTAGGGCAGCAAGTATAAGGTCCGCGAGCCACGGAGCTGGCCGTGGGTCCCCGAGGGGAAGCGTGACCGGCTGGGGTAATGGCACGGGGCACGGTGCCACCAGCTCTCATGCCAGAGTTTTTGAAGCATTATTCAGCCCCATGAGAAAGCGGTTACGTGCGAGGCAGCGTGATGTTACGGAAAGAAGACAAAACCAGTCATCCGAAGGTTAATACCTTCCCTGGCTGTGCCGATAACCAGCTGCCTTCCTGGCTCAGGGCACGCCTGGGCCTCAGTTTCCCTGTCTGTGGGAAAAGGCAGATTGGATGAGCACCAGGCGCCATTTAAAGGGTT
This sequence comes from Cheirogaleus medius, assembly GCA_008086735.1. Lineage (NCBI taxonomy): Eukaryota > Metazoa > Chordata > Mammalia > Primates > Cheirogaleidae > Cheirogaleus > Cheirogaleus medius. The sequence continues at coordinate 41,567,860 of VBSM01000483.1, forward strand.
TCACCATCTCAGAACCAAACCCTTATTGACATCCTTGCACTTTTTCCCTCAAAAATTACTTTGAGGGTTTTTGCTATCATCTCTGCACTCACCTAATATTTCCATGCTGCATTGCTTACTTAAATAGCGGGTCGGTGTGGAAAGATCATAGCATTTTAAACAAATTGTGGATCTTCTCCTTCCAAAAATATCACTAGGACTACTTCCACAGTTCAGATTTTGTCTTGGTGAGGATGAGTGGTGGCGTTTCGTTTTCGCTTGTGAGCAGGGAAGACGGCAACCTTAACACAGTTGTGAGGGCGGCACTGGTGGCGTTATGATGTCCGAGGTCACGTGGGCCACGCTGGTCACGAGAGCAGATCCACATGTTTCCACCTCACACTGTCACTGTCTGGGGAAGTGGCCCTGGGACAACTCCCTCCTTTCTCTGAGGCTTTATCTTCTCCTTCCTCTATACAATTATTCAGGTAGTGCTCGAGGGCCTGCAAGATCCCTCCCAGCTCAGACATCATAGTTCTGTGGAACGTTCACAGTCTTCCGTGGTGAACCCCGTGGCGTGAGACAAGCAAAATTGGGAGCAAGAATGGGAACCAGAGAGTGGGTGCTTTTGCTGTCCAGACTTACAGCAGACCCACCTGCTCTGTACCCGCGGGTAGTGGGCTTGCTCTAAAGGTAGCCTTGACGGGTTTATTTATAGATAACTAACTGGTGTGGAAGGTGATAGGACAGTTTGCTCAGACATCTCTTGAAAAGTAGTGAACTCCTGGCCTCTGGTTAGATGTACCTTGAGTGATCCCATAAAGAAATTAGCAGTGAGCAATCGAGACACCGCGACTCCTGTTCGGGCTCTCTGGACTATGATTTTATGTATTTGGGTTGCAGAAAAGTTTTATCTCCAGCTCTTGGAGTCTAGAACGTCTTTTGTCGTGGAGGTCCACAAATTCTCGTATGGGTTTATACGCCAAAGCAACAGCAGGGACTTGAGCTCATTGTTGACATTGCGTGAACTTTTCCCCAGAACTGCTTATCCAGTTCTCATGATACCCAAACCCACGTGCAGGTTCCCATGTAGAAACAGCAGGAGAAGGCACCCTTTCCATCCAGACATTAATTAGGGATAATTGGCAGATTCTTATGAAATGAGCAGAAATGTGTGACCAAAGAATGTTTCCAGGTTTGCTTCTTTAGATTGGGGGGTGGAGGTATATAGATTTTCAAAACATTCTCCTTTGTTAAGGCATCAGAATGCTCTTGATTTGATAATAGCCAACCTAAAGGGAGATTAGCTTACGAAAGGAATTTCCCCTTCCAGAAATTCTACACTCTTCCTATCCATCCTACAGCTTCTGTACAGAATAAGAGAGGCCCTCCTGCTAGAATATGAAATGTAGAAGACCTCCTGACTTCCGGCCGATTTTTCAAAGATAAAGTGAACTGTTCAGCTTCATAGAAATCCACAGGAGTGTGACCGAACCTGTGTGTGTACACACCCACACACGAGACTCATCTGGGCGGTTTTAAAAGCTTAACACTAAATCCCGAGCCACGTCCTTTGGGTCTTCGGTCGTCATTCTTAAAATCAATTTCTGCTTTCTGAGTCATCCTGGTCATATCTCTAGCAATTTCTTTCTTGAAATTCTGAAAATGACTCACATATGTGTGTGTATGTAATTCACTTAGATGATCTGTAAACTTGGATGGTATTTATTCTAAATAGGGAAAACAGAATTTTATATGGGAAAATCTATGTAATTTATAATGGTTTTGTTTTATATATTATATTTTCATATCTTTAGGGCACATCTACTATCCTCATCTTTTTGTATGTCATACTTGGCAAAAAGAAATACTAATACTTGACTAAAATCTCTAGGAACCAAATGTGATGTATGTGATGTATAGAAATCGCTCTGAGGGTATCTGAATGTCTAACCCATGCCTAGCGCTCTGTGCCGCGTCATCACATCCAGAACTATCTGTCTTGGATGCTTATAGGCATTTCTTTTTCACAACTGAGGCTAAAAGGCCTGATGTCCCACACGTGGGTTCTGGAATTCCCTCCTCCTTGATCTTTTTATCGTTGGTTTCATTTTTAATTGCACAAGTCTGTGTCGTCTGAACTTCCCTTTGAAGGGCAATGGAAAAGACGGAATGAATTTAACTCTGGCTGTGTAGATTATTTTAATGGACTAATAATGTGTTTTAAATCTAATGCTCGGATCGTTATTTCCTGGTGATCTAGCATCTGCTCAGCTGTTTAGCACGTGAAGAAGATGTAAGGTACAAAGAATATTTGAGTGTTTCGAACAGGCATGCTCTAAACATAGCGCGGCCAACACAAATCAGCTTGACTTTAGAAACGCCAGTCCCAGCCACTGGAAGAAACAGTTTAGAAAGGCAAATCAGGTACCTTCTGTTATGCCATTTGGAATACAGTGTTGTGTCAGTGCTAAAACTCCAATGTGGCTGTCCCTCCGGTTCGGGGATTTCCTTTCAGTGTTTCCTTTGGTAAGAAAATAAAGCTTTTAACTCAGACTTCAGATACTCTGTTTTCTCAGCACAGTTCAACTACTGTTCTTTACAGATCTTTACATATCCTTTTGGTAGTCCCTTAAGTAATTCCTGTTTCTCTTCTTGTTTTTTAAACTAAATTATTAGGCTGGGCATGGTGGCTCATGCCTATAATCCTACTACTTTGGGAGGCCAAGCTGGGAGGATCACTTGAGCCCAGGAGTCAGAGACCAGCCTGGCAACATAGCGAGAACCCTGTCTCTACAAAATATTATTAAAAATTAGCCAGGTGTAGTGGTGCACGCCAGTAGTCCCAGCTACTCGGGAGGCTGAGGTGGGAGGATCTCTTGAGCCCAGATGTTCAAGGTTGCAGTGAGCTGTGATTGCACCACTGCACTCCAGCCTGGGCCCCAAAGCGAGACTGCCATCTCCAAAAAATAAATAAACTAAGTTATTAGTAGTCTTTAAATATCTACCAAATCTTGTTGTATACACACATATTTTGAGCATCTGTTATGGTCAAGATATTGGTCATTTTTACACTCAGCTATTCATTTAAAAATCCTTCAGTAGATAACAAAGTTCATTTTCCTAATGACTGTTTTAGGGTTTAACCGTAAGCCTAGGGTTAAACCTAGGATTAACCAGGTTTGGATCAGGCAGATCAGTGGGGGGGTAAAATCAGATAAAACAATTGCTTATTATAGTCTGCAAAGGACTGAGCATTTATCTGTTATACAAGAAAATATATAAGAATGATAATGATCTTTGAGATTTTTTTTAGAGGTGGAATTTATAAAGGGGCTAGTGCTAAGAATACTGCAATCAAATTGAATCTAGAGTCTGTAAAAATAGAAAGTAAAATAGTTCTAAGTATTCTGGCATCAATTATTTTTACTTAACCAATAATAGAAGCCTCCAAATGTATCTCTCAGACACCATAGAGCTGCTAAGAGTGAGTGAGAGTCAACGACGATGCTTGCACTTCTTTTCGTTTGTTTTATTTCAGTAGTTCTGGATGTCCTTTGTTAAAATTGGAAATAAGATTAAAAAAAATTTCTCTGGGCAGAAATGTCAATCTGGTGATTTTTTTGGACAATAAAATGTTCACTTTTTAAAAATAATTTAAAGATGTAAACAAATGACTAATATATAAGTTGATATTACAGTAGCAAAAAGCAAAAAAAAAAAATGTGATCCATCCTGTATTTTGATTGTTGCTTTAATAAAGGGTTTGCACAGGTGTTGTGGAGTGTGTGTCGTGTCCCACCTGAAGTGCCTGTAGCTATAACCGGGTTACTCTTTCCAGTGATAGGGAATCTGCAGTCAACAACATTTCTTAAGAAAAATAAAGTCACGTTTATGTAAAACTGCAAAATTTTATCCAAATGCAGAAGGCTTAATTCTGTCCTGACAAATTTTACAGCACTTTATTTCTATGGACAATGAGAAATTTGTAGCACATAACATCAAGCTTGCTATAGAGAATCCAAGAAGACGGGAAACTCACACACCCAGAACATTCCACAGGGAGAAGGCATCAGGAGCTGAACGCCCACCGAGCACCTGACGACACCAGATCCAGGCCAAATCCAAGAACATGCTCCGTAGGTTCCTTTGACAACGCAAGGATAAAAGGGTTTGAGAGAATTATGCTGGCACTGATGGAAAAAGTAACAGTGGTGTCAGCACAAAAGAAGAAATAGGAAAGTTTTGTCCTAACTAGGAAATTTTGGCTGGTCCATATTTTTAACACGCAGAACAAACAGCTGCTAATTTCTTTTTCTTTTTTTGCAGTTTTTGGAATGCTATTTAAGGTTAAAAAAATAAATGAAAGTTGATACAGTCACGAAAT
>VBSM01000483.1:41572325-41587829 GCA_008086735.1 Cheirogaleus medius
TGTATCTGTAAGAGCTGTGCGGCCGGCCCTCGCTGTCAGGCTGCGTTCTGTTCTCTGCCTGCTGGCGCCGCCTCAGCTGTCTGCCTGCCCCGCAGCCCGCGTCGTTGCGCAACGTGAGATGCTTGGCCGCGGAGTAAGTGCCACGAGGAAATGCATCTGCCATGTAGGATACGCTTCATCAGTTTAACATAAAAGAGGTAAAACTTAATGTTGGTTATGTCTGAAATGATGTAAAACCAAAACATCCCAAAAACGAGGGCCTGGCATTATATTTGTAGAAATGTTTTCATCTGATGAGGAGAAATTCGAAAGTGTTAAGACTTCAGAAAATGTAATGGCACGCTCTGCATTCTATCTGTAAGAAAAAGGAGGAAGATAACTTGCTATGAGGAATCTGTGCTTGTTAGATTTTTTTTAATGTGCAGAAGATAACTTCCCACATCCATTCAGCCTAAATTGTCCTCACAATAATAACTGAAGTACGTTCATGGTATTTCTGAACCCTGCCAGATCTTAAAAATAAAAATTCAAATTTAGGAATACATATATTGTTCTTGTACCATGTTAACTATTTTATGTTACTTTCTCTCATTTCCATAATAGATTTGAGGTGATTGAGCTAAATATATTTTAACTTTCTTTGAGTCCTTTGAAATTGGTAATTGCTGTATTTCATACAAGCTCACAAACTCAGTAAACTATTATACTTTATATTAATCAATAACCTATTATACTTTATATTAATCAAACATTCCACTCCCAATCACGTGGAGTCAACAATTTACCATATGATCACAGAAGGAGAGAGCAGCTGTGTGATCCACCTGAAGCTTCAAAAGGGGAGGGTCTGCTCTAACACAGGAATAAGGCCCTGTCATTACACGACGCTCACGGACAGGATGTGCCCTGAAAAACGGGCACAAGATCCTGTAGAACACACATTTCCTCCAAGGCCTTACATGTGCATGTGTATTTGGCTTCTTAAACTTTTTCTTTGTGAGATTTTTTTCAACACTTAAACATAAAAATCAATAAGAGTTACAAACCTTCATGTTATTTTTCTCTATTAAATACTTACATTCAGCACATAAAAATTCTAATACAGTCACGATTTTCCTGTTTGAGATCTAAAGAGGATGCCTATGCTTTATGACACCTAATTTGCATTCAGTCCGTTACCCAAATATAAAATCGTCTCACTGCGATTGTTACCAAGAACTCGGCACTTGTCCACGAGGCCGAGGAAGACCCAGGACAAGCGGTTGGAGGAGGAAGGAAGGAGTTTTTACTTTGCCAGCAAAGGAGGAAGTGTGGCAGACCTTCCCATCTCAAAAAGCCCCAATTTTCCTGCACAATCACAGAAATACAGAGCTTTTACAGGATGGGTTCTCAGCTCCAGGCAACTACAGTTGCTGATTCTGACCATCCCATCTCCACCAGAGACAACCTCCGTGACCTCCGCCCACGACCTCCCTTTCCCAGGTGGGGCTGGGCCATCTCCGTGGCACAAACAACAGAAGTCTCACCGTGCCCCTCCCAGCCACCGGCCTGCGGCAGGGATGCGGCTTTAGCGACAGAAAATATCTTTGCCATTTTTTCCAGGCCATTCCCTCTGTTACACGACTGGTAGCCAAAATGCGCATGTACTCACTGTGATGGGCCGACTCTTGCGCGTTGGGAACATGTGTGTCTGCTTATCTGTTGCGTGTGTGAATGTTATCTTTCTGATATGCCTGGGGCATAGAACACATTTTTAAATTAGACTTTTCATTTTGAGATAATTGTAGATTCATGTGTGATTTTAAGAAATAACAGAGAAATCCTGTGTACCAGTTCCCTCAACAATAAACATCCTGCAAAACTGTGGTACAATCAAGGTGCTGACGTTGCGCTAATGCAATTCCACGCTCTGACTCGGATTTATTCAGTTTCACATGCACTCGTGTGTGTGCATGTGCGTGCGTGTGCACACGCGTGTGTGTGCATGTGTGTTTAGTTCTGTGCAGTTCCGTCACGCTGTGGGCTGTGCATCCTCCGACACAGTCAAGCACAGGACAGTCCCCTCACTGCAAAGGTCCCCCGTGTTGCCACATGTAAACATACCTGCCTACCTCCCACCCCCAGAACACGTTTTTTTAAAATGAGCAAACTCTACTTAATTAGATAACTGAAGCTTGTCTGGAACAAATTGTAGTGAGTGTGCTTTTCCACAGAAATATGTGCCGATGTATCGGCTTTTTGGTGTCTTGATTTCCCATCGCTTTAGAAGGACTTGTACAATGAAGACAGGTCATTTGCAAACAAAGGAAGAGACATCCATACACTTGAAATCCTAGAAAGCCGCTAGAAGCAGAACTGAGGCGGCTGTAGGTAGCTCACACTGGGGGACTCATAGACGTGCGGTTCACACCCTACACTGCCCTTGCTGTTAAGAGAAGCAGACCTAGACGAAAGGCGTGGTTTCTACACATCTTTCAAAATCTCACAGCATCAAAAATATCTAGTTCTCACCATCACTCCAGAAGTTTCGAAACTAAGGCCACAGAGTGGTAGAGAGAGAATCATAGGTAAAGATTCAGACAGCCTCTGTGATGGATGCCCGTCTTAGTTGTCCTTGCGCTCTTCTCCCTTGAGCAAGATGGGGAGGACCTAGTATAGAATGTCCAGCACCCAAGCACCCAGGCCACAGTGAGCTGTCTCCCAATCTGACGTAACATTAAGAACACATTAACGGCCTTGGTGAGAACCTAATGCCAATCACCATCTCGAATATCAAAGTCAAGGCAACCGGCCACAGAGTCGAGGGAAAGAGTCTCAGCTCAAACTCAACGGAAGGTGCAGCAGGAAGATTCCGGAACAGGATCACTCGGTAAGTCTGGAAAGGTTCTCATGCAAAGCCATAGAAATGCCAGCACAAGAGATTTACGCCTTCGGGGCAACTTATTATGCAAATGTTCCTACTTGTAATCACCGGCAGCCCCACTCAGGAATTAGGCACTTGTGGCAGGAATTGGCTTAGTCCTCCGACTCTCCCCAGCCACCCACTGACCCCGGAGAGCCGGCGGAATAGGAGCGTTGACCAGGGCAGAGGAAAGACAAGTGCTGACTCCAGGGAGACTTCAGGAGGGGCCGGCCGGGCCGCAGACCTGCACAGCCAGACAGCATCAGCAGTGCAGACTCTTGGAAGCACAAGTGAGCAGTGGCCTAAGGGAAGCCTCAGAAAGCTAAGAAATAACCGCTACTTCGGGCTGTTCCCCAGGGCCAGCCGTGTCCAGACATCTGATTGTTTTTATTATTTTTTTTTCATATCACGTCCTCTTCCTAAAATATCAATGAATTTTTGAAATATTGGCAAATAATGTGCCAGCTTATGTGAATCAATCATTAAAATCACATAAAATGCTCACTCTAATTTCTAGTTAAGATACCTCTTCGGTCTGAGAGTCGTGGTGGTTAGGTTTGTTCCAGATGGGAACCTGTAAAGTATGTGAAGGACAGAATGTGGTTAATGCAAAACTTAGGCTTGTAAAACAACAGCCACAGGAGTCTGGAGAGTCCCTGGACTTTGTAGATCCAACAGACAGCATCTCTTCCCCTCCTTCCCTGATGGAGACCAAGTGTATCCCTCCCTCGCTCTCCTGATAAGGACCGAGCCAGAGCAGAAGGGTGGATGTGACTAGGGCAGGGGTCTCAGGAGTTGGTTGTTTGCAAAACAGTTAATTACAAGCAGCTGCTCTGGCCTACTCACTTCCCCCTGAAAAACCCTCTATAAAACCCAAGCCTGTCCCCCCCCACTTTTCTCTCATGGACACTTTTTCGCCTCTACCCATCTGCACCCAGATGCTCAAAATAAACAGCATTTTGCTACACTCGAGGTTTCATGCATCCCTCTCTCAGCTCCAGCCCAAACATTTGGTGCTGACACCCGGGAGGACACGCCGGGAGGACAGGGCCTCCGGGTCTCTAGCAGGCGAGGCCAGGCTTGCAGCTCTGGAAAGCAGGAGGCAACTGCAGCTCGTCCTGGGCTCGCCTGGGTCACGGGTAAGGTTCCACAGATCTTTCCCGAGCTGTGCAGGGCCCAGAGTAAAAGGTAAAATACACCCCTGTGTATCCCACGGCTTCTCTGCCTGCTGGGAGATGGAAGTGTTCCCAGTCACCACACTGGGAGAAGAGCCTATGGCTTCCTCCCTCGGACTCACAGAAAAAACTTACCTGCAACTTTACCTGCAACTTTTCCCTGGCGTGCTCTGAGCTTTCAAACTGTAGAACTTTCTGCCTTGTTTCACCTAAAATCGTCCACTTGTACGCCTGTATATTTAGGTGTCCATGTGTCACGTGTATGCAATGTTTCACTGCCAAAACATGTTAAAGAGCTCTAATTAATTGGCTTAAAAGTAAGCAGTTACATCAAATTTTATTAGAAACATGAAAAGAGCTCAAATGCCTTTTGCTTCACGTGACCTTGATAACCTTTGATGGACTAGTTTTTAAGTTGTTGTTAGAGCTTAAATGTCTATAATTGTAGGAGCTAACGTCGGGAGACAGAAATTGATAAATTCCATTCGGTTCTCTCATCCTTCTCCGCCACCCCCACCTGGTGCCCACCTGCCGGCAATGGAACTCACTGGACCACTTCTTAAAGGGACCGCGGCACTTACAGCCTAGAAACCAGATTTTACTCAAGGGCTTCCCAGAACAAACTGGGCCTCCTTCAACCTTTTAAATAATTCTCTCACTGCTTCCACCACTCCAGCTAAGCTTCTGGAAATCCCGTCGGAGAGTCATCGCTCAGGACTCAAACCTACAGGCCGTCCAGAACCTGTCCCACCACAGCGGTTCTCTGAAAGTCCAGCCGGTCACGGACACCGGGCTGTGGGATACAGGGCTCCGTACTGTGCTTTGCCTCCTCTGTGTACTTCCCATGTCACTCCGTGATGAATGCCGCCACAGCCCAGCTTCCGCACCAGGCCGGCGCTGGAAACCCTAATAACGGTAGCCTTACTGATAAGGAAGACCCCACCTATTACCTGGCGCTTCAGCCACCTGAGACCCCACCCCTCACGAAAGACCCTCATCAACACAATACTAACCTATCACCTGGCTCATTAGCCACCTGAGACCCCACCCCTCGGACCGCCCCAACCTAATAAAAGTGGGAAAAATCAGGTAGACGGGGCTCAGAATTTTGGTGACCGACTTTCCGTGTGCCGCTCCGTTGGTCTTCGGGACCGCCCGCTACGTCCATCCCCCGCTGTGGGTGCTCTATGACATCTCTATCTGCCCGCAGTCCAGAAAACCTCTCTACCTTCTCAGAACCGTGAACTCTTCTCCCCGTGCCTGATCTTAAACTCTTAACTAGGGCCCCTGGTGGCCCTCCTTTCAACTCTCGTTTTCAAACCCTGCATTCTCCACTATCTAGTAACATTCAGGCCCTAACTATTTCTCTCCAGGAAAACCCCATCCTGCCTCTGTTCTAACTTCAAGACCGTCCTTTTTCAACCTCCTTCCTTTTAATAAATGAACGCCATAGAAAGATCTCCACGCCCCTCCTCAGCTCGAAGAAGCTACGGAAGAAAGATCTCCGCCCATTTTCCCAGCTTCTGAGTTCATTTTACATAAAAACAATTTTAACAAAAAGGGGGAATGTTAGGATGGCCTTTAATCTCCTAATTTTCTAATGACAGCTAAAAATCAATTCTGAGTTCTTCCTACTCTTTGTTATCTCTCTCCCAAACTGGCAGGCGACCTGCTGGGACTCTTGTTTTCACAAACACCTAAAACAGCTCACAAAGAAATGTAAATCTTTCTCTTTACGTTTCCCCCGACTCACAGCTTTTAGAATTTATTTTATAGCCCCAAGATGTTCCTGAACAAAGCTCCAGGACACACTACAGGGAGGTGAACTCCAGGCCTTTGTTTCCTGCCGCAAACCAAATCTCAGGGGGGCAAAGATCACATCCCCTGCAATGGGCCTGACTGCGTTTCAAAGATGACCAAATCTCCAGGAACAGAAAAAATCAGACAACGCCCACTTCCCAATCTTTCTAATCTTTAATTTTTACCCTTTTCCTATGCCTTACCCTTCCTTTTCTTATGTATATAACAAAAACGGTGGAATATTAGGTTTGTTCCAGGTGGGAACCCGAAAAGTATGTATAGGACAGAATGTGGTTAATGCAAAACTTAGGCTTGTAAAACAACAGCCACAGGAGTCTGGAGATCCCTGGACTTTGTAGATCCAACAGACAGCTGCAGCCAGCATCCCTTCCCTTCCCTCCCTGATGGAGACCAAGTGTATCCCTCCCTCTCCTGATAAGGACCAAGCCAGAGCAGAAGGGTGGATGTGACTAGGGTAGGGGTCTCAGGAGTTGGTTGTTTGCAAAACAATCAATTACAAGCAGCTGCTCTGGCCCATTCACTTCCCCCAAAAAACTCTTTATAAAACCAAAGGCTTTCCCCTTTTCTCTCGTGGACACTTTTTCACCTGCACCCAGATGCTCAAAATAAACAGCATTTTGCTACACACGAGGCTTCATGTGTCTGCCTCTCAGCTCCGGACCTGACGGTGGTTTTGTCCACAGTGATGTGAGCCTGGATGTGTAAAGCTTTTTGGTCTAAGCCATATAGTATCCTGTTACAAAAATCGTCAAATCATTTCCAAGAAATGTTTTATAGTGACAGCAGAGAGAAGGCTTTAGGTTAAGTAGCACCATTAAAGTATCTCTCAAATGCTTGTTTATTTTTGAGTGTGATAAACTAATTAGGATACTTTATTTGCATTACGCTCAAAAATATTCTTCACAATTTTGACATGATATAATTAGAACTGCTATTCTGTATTTTCCACTCAAAACTCAGGATTAAACCCAAAAATCTGTAGACCATACTTCCACTGTGAGGTTCAGTTTTACGCTGGATTACCTAATTGCTGTCAAAGCTGCAAGGAGGAGGGGTTCAGCCTAGGTCCAGTTACTCATTGCACAAAGACCCAACGATTGACACAAAGAGAACTGCCAAGGAAGAAAGGAATTTTTAATACCACAGACATCTTTTCAGGAGAAGGGGAGAAGTTGTCTGAAATCCATCTCTCTGACTGATGGAGATTGTGGGCTGAAAGCAGGGGCCACGTGCCTGGGGGCAGGTGGTGTAACTCACAAAGGCCACGTGCCTGGGGGGCAGGTGGTGGGTAACTCACGAGGGCCACGTGCCTGGGGGCAGGTGGTGTAACTCACAAGGGCCACGTGCCTGGAGGCAGGTTGTGAGGATGGTGAGTCTTGGCCCGGGACGGCTGCCCAGGGGCCTTCAGCATCTCAGCTCCTTTGTCTTATAGAAAATCCACTACTACTAGGAAACAACTCAAAAGCTCAAAGAGTTGGTTAAGGGAGAAAATTATAGAAAACTTACAGGGGTTATTGAAATTTGTTCATATAGCCGGTTACATAAGTTTTCCTCTATTTTCCTTGTACATGATATATTTAAATATTACAAAATTGTTTATACTCACTTATCAACAGTGAGATGTAATACTTTCTATCTTCTTTCATATGAAAGAGTATTTAGCTCTATAAAGCCTGGTAAACCCTTAAGGCTTTTCTTTCCCGCCATAACAACACTCTCCTTCCTCCCACCTTACGAGCAGTTTAGCTCAAATCATCGATGGCCCTGTGTTCTAAAGAACAAAAAAAGTCAAGTAATTTTCCCAAGACCATAACGGCAAGTGCATGGTAGAGTTTGTGACGACTGAGCTCCGGGAGGACAGAGATCGCATCCCTGTCTCCATCGCGGGCCTTCAGTAAATGTTAACGAAAACCGTTTGTCTCCCAGCCAGTGAGGACTTACCGGGATTGGAGTCAATGTATGTATTCACAGGGCCCGGGAAGGGTAAAACGGGCATCTTGAAGAATCTCTTAGGACCTGAAACCACACCTGTGCAGACTCAGTGCCCAGGTCGGGATATGTGTCCCCCCTGCAATAGTGTGAAACGGGGGGGTCTTGGAGGGGAATTAGGTCGTGAGAGTGGAGCCCTCGTGGGTGATACAAGCTCCTTTATAAGCGAGGACCAAGAGAGCTCTTTGCCCGTTCACCACGAGTGCAATGGCGCCGTCTGTGAGGAAGCCAGTCCTCCTCCCCGGCACCGCGTCCGCAGCCTCCAGGAAACTGAGCACCGAAGTTCTGTTGTTCACAAGCCACTCAGCGTATGCTGTTTTGTCACAGCCCAAGTAGACTGAGACGATGGTTTCTCTGGTTGGCTTTCTTTCAAGAATAGAATATAGCTTTTTCTCCATCCTCTTTGCTTTGCCACTTGAACCCAGTATTTGAAAGGGCTGTTGAAAAGGCCTCTTTGCCCACTCTAGTTCCGTCATGGAGACAGTTTTCTGCAATTATCTCAAGTGGATTCAAGAGAAACAAATCGTGACACTGAATTACTTCCGCGTCATCCCGTTTCATGCTCTGTGCAAGCGCTTCGCAGTCGCTGGAGAGCTGAGCAGGGTAAAACCGCGTCCCTCCTGCAGGGCGGACGTCGGCAGGGACGGTGACATCCCAGCCCACAGGTTAGCGCGGTCGCCGTCGGGAGTGTCCTGCTCCGTTTTGGTTTCCTTTTCCTCAAAAGAAACAAAATTCTAGGGGAAAACAGGATCGGAGAATGCAGTTCCGGGAGCCCGTTCCGTCTGTATAATTTTTCCAAGGTGTAGACCGTCTCCCGTGGAAGAAACCCACAAACAGATGAGTTTACATATTCCTTCCCTAAGTGGGAAGATACTTATCTTCCCCGATTTGCTCTCAGGCCACAAACAGGCAGCACCGCGCCAGGACCTCGTTATTGCAGGAGCGGGAAAATGCAACTCGCTCGGAAGGGGACGATCTCGCCATCGCGAGGGGTGCGGATGCAAACTGGCTGGCGCGATGTGCCAATGCGAGGGGTGCGGGCTCCAAGATCCCCGGCCTGTGCATTTGGTGTCGGTCACGTTTCGTTTTGCCCAGCCAGCACCTGTGTTTGTGAAGGGCCACCGTCCACACTGTTCATGGGGAGACGCTGCCACTTCCTTTTTCCAAGAAGTCACCATTTCCTCCTACATCCTAGGAGAAGTCCTGTTTCTCCTTGTCTTTTTGTACCTCTCCATCTTGGTCTTGTTGTGGGGCAGCTGGACCAGCCGTCTGGCTTTGGCCTCGGCACCCCCGTGGGTAGTGAATTCCTTGCTTTTCCTCCTACTTTAAATGTGCCAGACCTCACAGGTAGCCGGCAGCTCCTGAACACACCCCAGAAGAGACCGGCTCTTACTGGTTCTCGTATTTCTGCCACAATCACCTGTGGTCACTCCCAGCCACTCTTGGTCACCATGTCCATCCACTAACACACACAAAATGCCCAAACTGTGACTGTTTGCAGTACTATGGGCTAATTTTTCCACATATTTTATGAATTATTTTGAAAGGTAAACCTATATGCCTCCTTAACCCCCACTTCTCTTCCCAAACTTCAAGATGTTCAGGCCTAATTTGTCTCCAACAACCTGACGCCTTTCTCTTCTGATCCCTCAGCCTCACCAGGTATTTTAATTCTCCGTGAGCCCACCCTGCGGCCATCACCACCGTCAGTCAGGCACTGTGTTCACCCCGGGCTTCAGGACGCGCAAACTCATCTGCATACGCGCTCATGTGTGTGCACGCGCGTGCATTCACACGCATCACGCGTGTGCACGTGTACTCACAGCACTCCACGGTGACCAAAGGCAGGCGAGGGGGAGAGGAAGAAGCATTAGCAGGGTCGTGATTCATTCCGATTATTCTCGGAATCAGTCACTGGAACATCAAGAGGGCTGATGCTATGGCGGCAGAGTCTCACCACTGCGCGACACCGCGAGAGTTCACCCATCCCCCCACGCCCTGCACGACACACCGTGGACGGAAATACCCTCTCAGCCAGAGTGGACAGTTCTTCAACTTGGTCTTGTCACTGCCCCCACCCAGCGTTTAACCACGTTCTGGAGGCAGTGGTCAGGGTGGGTTCCAGAGCTGCTTCTGCCACGTCCGTGCACGGCCACTCTGTCTCACTCTCCTGAAGGGCCAAATTCTATCATTGCTGCCACACGACTCTGAGAAGGGTCTGGGGCCCCAGAGCTCGTCGTTGACCTGGTGTCTGCAGTTTGGCCCGGCTGGTGCTTTCTTGTGTCACGGCGGCCTGCTCGACCTCACTGCAAATCCTCTTTTCCGGCATTTGCAGTCACGAGAGGCTGGGCTCCAGGTATTGCTTAACTCAATGTAGGAATCCTTTTGAACCCTCCTTGTAAAGCACTTTTCTCTACTTATTTCTCTGAGCACCTCTTGGCCCCTCTCTCACCCTCTGCTGAAGGAGCTGTTAGATTCAGGTATGGATAGAAGGTGGGCTCACTTGTTTCCTCACTTTCACGAGGATATTGTGCAAATAAAATCTCGATTGTTCTTGCTAAACACTCAGGAATTTAATCCTCCCAATTATGAAAGTGCTCGCTCCGTAATCTGTGCTTAAACTGACGAGTCAGAACGGATCCCACCGTGGTGCAGAGTTGCGTCACCGTCGGGCCTGGCGAGCGGCCAGTCCGTGGAAGTGAACAGGGTGTGTTTGCCACGCAGTCTGTTTTTCTGATCTGATAACCTCGGAGTCCACTTCTACTTTACACTGTGTGTTAAATTTAAGACAAACAGCCGGGGAAAAAATGCAAGGACAAGAAAACGTGGACAGTAATTCCAGACGTTCTCAGGATTTCCCCGAGCACGGTGCGTGCTGCGTTGCTGCTCTCAGGGGTTGCTGGGTCCCCACTATCTCCCCTGCTCCCTGGTAGGAGCTAGGCACTTGTCCAGCTGTCTCATCGGGACACCTGCGCGTGAACAGCCGCACTCTAACTTTGATAAACAGAACAGCCTGCCAGGGGAAAAATAGGCACTCGTTTTCATGAAAGTACCCGTCATCTTGGTACTGATGCGTTTGATCTCCTGACTCATCAAAAAGTCACACTTTTCAGCAGAGCAAAACAATCATTCTTTTGTAAAGTTCAAGTAATAATCTTTGGATAAAAGGGCAAAATCATGAATTTGGAGAATAATCCTGAAGCATTCATCTGTTATCCAGACTCTCGTTCTGAGGAAGGGCATTTCTGAAACAGGACGCTAAGGTGTCCGTCTTATAGCTGACGGGATCCTGAATTCATCACCCTGCCGGAGTTCTCCCTCATGTGGTCTGGGAACCAAATAATTTCTTTTTTTTCAAAATTTTATCATGTTTCCATCAATCCCGTGATAAGATTTGGACCCAGAAGAGTTCAAAGAAAGCCAGCAACTTTGGTGATTCAACTCTGAGTATTTGCTGCAGTTGAGGGAATAACAGGCTCCGAGGAGAACCCAAACATGAACAAGAATGGTTCCTGCCCTGCAGGGTGTCACCTTTGTGGAAACTGTGTAAGATGTGCAGCAAATAATCATTATAGATGGTAAGAAGTAATACATGTCCTCCTGATTAAAAGATAAAGTCCTAGGGAAATGCAAGGGAGGTGTTGCCTACTTTTGACTGGGAGAAATCAGAACTTGAAGAAGAAGAAAAAGATAATTTCAGATAATCTGGGAAGGGCAGTTAAAACACGAACAGATAAAGGTGAGAAAGAGTTTCCGAGAAAGAGACGTGATGTGAGGCAGGGGGCTGCGCCAGGCGGCCACGGGAAAGAGGGTCGGAGTCGGCCGGAGCCGGCTCAGGACGTTGGGTGCCGGTGCTCGGAGCTCTGGCCCATCCTTGGGTGGCGCGGCCTCGTGGGAGGATGCGGGCACGGTGGATCCCACCTTCAAAAGATGAATGGGGAAGAAGGTTCAGGGGCTGCAGACCAGGGTCTGACCTGGGCTGACGGCAGCCGAAAGGAAGGTTCTAGAGACACTCCCAAGGTGGCGTCGTCAGGGCCTGGGCAACAGATGGAACGAGAGAGGAAGGAGCCAAAAATAAATCGGAGACGTGTTTAAGTTAAGCGTGGATGACGGAGAAGGATGGGCCATTAGCAGAGATAGGGAGGAGAACGTAAAGAAAAGAGTACATTTGAACATTACACATTATTGTGATTTTTAAAAAAATCCATGTTAGCTCCTTAAGAGTGACATGTATGTGTACATGAACATGCGATTTGGCAGAAAGTTTCCCTCTCGGTGCATTTGGGATTATTAACTGTCACCCTCTCCCTGGAGTCTCTGGCATGGCCGGACGTTGAGTGCCCGCTGAGATGGGGGAACATGCGATGGGATTCTGTTTGTTGACGACAAAATGCAAAGACACTGAATCTTCTAGCACTTAGAATCAATAATTAGAGACTCACCATTTCTGATAACTCGACACAGTCGCTACTAGAAAGTTGTTTGGCCGTCCCCAGACCGAGGGAGAGAGGGGAATTATATATAAAGACGAGTTGAGGAAATAAGCAGAAACGAAATGGCCACGTTGGGATGCCCGTGGCGTGGCCGTCAGCAGGCAAAACCCAACTCGGAATGACTGAAACAAGACTGGGATTTTTTTTTTTTTCTCCTCTCACATCACAAGAACTCTGGAGCCAGAGAGGTCTCCAGTTTGGTTAAATCATGGCAGAATTAAGTACGAAGGTTTCTCCACCTTCCGTGGCCCTGTTTTCTCCGCAGTGCATCCCCCGGTCCCCGCACGGCCTCCGGATGGCAAGCGCAGCCGCAGGGCGTCCGCTCTCACGCTGCTCGGAAGTGAGGCGAGCGAGGGCCGCTGCTGCCTGTTCTTGCTGGTGTGTCCGGTTTGGCCTCCAGGAAGGGAAATACCGTCCCGGGCACACTGGGCAGACTCCCCCACGCTCTAGGGCTGGGCGAAACGTCCTTTCCCGGCACCCCGATAAGCCCTGCGCTCAAGGCCGGTGGCCGGAGTCGGCAGCTGCTAAGAGGGCGCACAAGATCCGGGTCGCCTTACAGAGGAGGCCAACGGTGGCGATGGCAGCCGGGAGCCCGGAGGTCTCTGTGTGGGGGCAGCCGGGGGAGAGCGAGAGCCCAGGGAGGGAGTAGTCACCACGGGAGGGAATGCAGAGTGTGGATTTTTTTTTAGCATTTTATATCAATGAATTCAGAAATTGAGAACAATGTTCCCTTATTTTCTGTCACTATCCCAGGGACTTGCGTAGCCATAGAAACCGAGACCGACTGGCTGGCTGCTCTCAGCCCCTCTGGCCACAGCCGCCACTGGGAAGGGGACCCTAGGCCACCAGAGAGCAGCTCGTCCTGGGAGGAGGGTGTGACGGCCACCTCCTCACGCTGCCAAGCTGCAGGGACGAGCAGTCCTCGGTAAACGGGCCTGGGGGCAGCTGAGGGCTCTGAGCGCTCTCGAGGGAAGATAGGCCGCGCCCGGGAGCAGTCACAGACTCCGCGGGAAAAGTGCCATCATCGATTTCTACCCCGAATGACTCCCGGCCGCGGCTGCGAGGGCTGGAATCGACGAAGCTTTGCGGCCTCCAGAACTGCCGGCTGCCTCTCCTGCGACCGTCCCTTTGCACCCGCTGGATAAAAGCACCCGATACGTTACGCCGTCCGGGGTTTTAATGTTTAAGCCCGTTCGTTTCAGATTCATGAAGTATTTATCCACCCATCCACTTTCCATTTCCGTGCGTCGTGGCTCTGGGACTTCTTTACTTGATTAGGGATGGCTGCCACGTGTGTGAGGTTTGGGCAAGAAACTGCTGTGTGCACAGCCGAGCCCCGGTGTCTTCCTGTCGGTGGACACGGGGTTTTGGGGCTCCAGTTTGACAGATTTGCCGTCTGAAGGCAACGTAACAGCCGAAAGCGTTCATGCCGGAGTCTCCCAACCTGACTGCTGGCCGCCTGTCCTCGCCCAGCAAGTGAACGGGCCACCCCGCCCTGGACTCTCCACCCCTGGGTCGTGCACGGCACAGCGACCGCCAGCTGGGGAAGGACACACGGCCTGTCGGTGGGGTGCACGTTCTGCATTTCCCTCTCTTCGTGTTCTTGCAAATCAGCATGAGTAGTGTCCGTCCACACTCTGAAATCAAACCATGCTACCACAGCACACGATGACGATGTCGAACAAAACAGTCATTCATTCAACGACTTTTTTTGTTGCCAATTTCGGTAATGAGATTTTATAGATTATCAAAAGGACTATAAAGAAATACTGTTGACAGATCTGCATTAGTAAACAATTTAGGTATTTCCATAAACTGTTAAAGCTCACTCAAGAAATACCAGCAAGTGTTTGTCGAATCAGTGGATGTTAGTCATCATCACAGGCAGGGCGCTGAGTCCGGGCTTTAGAGATACATAAGGCATTTTCTTCCCGAAGCAGCTCTTAGTTTCCTGGAGGGAAAAACAGCAAATAAAGCCTCATACTGATGGGGTGGAGAAGAGTGGGAGAAACAACTTGTCCAGGAAGAGCGTCTCGGGGTAGGCGTCACTCCAAGGACGCAAGAAGGACGGAGAGAAAAAGTTTATCGGAACAAGAGCAGCCACAGGTGAGCTCAGGCTGGGGCCCAGATGCAGCCCTCTGTCGCCGGCCCTCAGCCAAGCTCCCCTCGTCTTAGGTCGGTCCCAACTTGCGCCCGGCATCCGTGAGGGACCAACTCTGGCCGAGCCTGGCAGCCCTGCACCTGTGCACCATTCTCGGCAATGTTGTTGGCTGCCTCCTAACGCAGAGCCAGGCTCTGTCCTGGGTGTTGGAAGAGCAACAGTAAATAAGGCCGGGTCCTGCCCCTGCCCAACTTGCCTCTAGCAACTCTGGCACCGGCACCAGCCTCACCTGAAGACAACTCAACAAGTGATAGAGGCCGGACCAGGCGGCTCCTGCCTGCAGTCTCAGCCTCTCAGGAGGCTGAGGCAGGAGGATCGCCTGAGCCTCAGTGGAGGAGTTGGAGGCTGCAGTGAGCTGTGATGACGCCACTGCTCTCCAGCCCAGGCAACAAGCAAGACTCTGTGTACAAAAAATAAACAAAATAAATATTAATAAAATGAAATAAGAGACGAGCAAATGACCGGGAACAATGGATCATAGCCATTCCTGCAGGGCACACCCTTGCCTCGGGCCAGCCGCTCACCTCCCACCCATGGCTGCGCTCACCTCCACCCGCCAGCATTTCCCACGTTCGGCCCCTTGTCTTCTCTTACCTCCCTGTCTACAATCTTGTTGGTTTCAAACCTACCCTCCACCTCGCTCACAGAAGGATCTGCCAGTTCAGCTGCCCTCGACTCCACACGCTCCTCACCTGGCCCTGCGAGGCTGCAGCCTCCCCGCCTCCCTCCCGGCCTCATCTCAGCCTTGCCAGTCACGTCTCTCTCTCCCCAGCCGTGGGCTCTGCCGCCCCTCCCCTCTAGCTTTAACCACCAGGAGCAGCACACAGCTCAGACACCCTCCCGCTGCTTCCCTCTGCGTCTCTGCTCAGGGGTCCCTCTGTTTGGAATACCTTCCTTCCCCTCTCCTCTCCTTCCTCCCTCCCTCCTCTCCTTCCTCCCTCCTCTCCTTCCTCCCTCCTCTCC
>VBSM01000483.1:41587929-41617933 GCA_008086735.1 Cheirogaleus medius
TCCTTCCTCCCTCCTCTCCTCTCCTTCCTCCCTCTCCCTGCAGGTTCCAGGCCAGCTCCTCCCCAGTCTGGAGCACCCCTCCCCCTCCTTTGACTGTCTCTGGGCTGCGGTTGGCATCTCGTAGCTATTCGCAAACCCACCTGCCTTTCCTTGCTGTGCAGGTATGACGATGAGAGACGGACACTGGGCACATGAGCATCCGCGGTGCCAGGATTGATCTTTGCTCGCTGTAACAGGTTTTGGTTAAGTGAAGGAGAAAGGCAGTGGGTTTTGTGTCTGGTTGAATTTGTGCTCGTTCTTCCCAGACCCCTTTGATTAAACAGACACAAAACACAACAAAACCCCCAAAGCCCGTCAGTCCACTGAGTCTTTCTTTTTAATACCAAAAGGCAGCACCTAACAAATACGAGCAGACAGGGAGTTTAGTAAGCAAGGGCGCCTTCCTTACACGGGGACACTCTGCTGGGATACTCGGGATATCATGACCTGCCACTGGCTTCCTGCTATGCTCTCGGAAGGACTCTAAACCCAAAGCATTTCTATTATCGTTGACATCCCCGAAACCAGTTCACGGTTTTTGTTGGGTCTCTGACAATCGTATATGTATTTCCCTCCTTTTCACCAATCTGGCATTTTCCCTGCCTCAGTTGCTGCGGGGGGGAGAGAGATTTCCGGAAGTCCCACCGGATTCAAGACCTCTATCCGCCTTCAGGGTGTCAGGCGACATAAGACACCTCACCCGCACTGTTGAAGGGGACAGTTCCTTCTCAGACTGCTCAGGCCAAGGGCACAGAAACTGGCAACCAGTTCAAACAACAGGAGAAAAGGGAAACTAAGAGTATATCCGTGAAACGTACAAGCTGAGAGTTATCCACACAAAGAACGGCGTTTTAGAGGGAGGCTCAGGTTCTTCGATCTCGCCTATCTACAGATTTATTATTTATGAATAGCTTTCCACTTAGATGGCCCGTGTTTTGTCTGGAAATAGCATCTTGCCACGACCTTGTGCTTCTGTCTTGGGGACTGGTGACACACTGCCTTCAACATCATGAGCTCCCAGGACATCAGAGGTGCATCACACTGTGGGCCATGAAGGTGGCCATTCGTCTAAGATGCTGGAAAACACTTTGTTTGCTTCTCTGTGTGTTCATTTTCCAATGAAGTATGAACGTCAAACGTCAGAGAGGAAACATACTGATTCACCGGGTTTAGTCTCTCAGAGGCCGAAATGCTCTCCCAGCGGTTTCCCATGTGACTATTTTAGGCCGGAGACTGGACTTGTGCCTAATCATACAGTTAGCTTCAACCACCCAGATACATATGGGCAAAAATAGTAATTCCTCACTCATGCTATTATTAGCGTTTGCTGCCTGATTCATACCAAGACCTATTTGCTTTTAGAAGTGATAGGAACCTAATTAAAGTATGACCAATCTGAATATTTTTTTTCCTGGCTGGAGCCCCTATTAGCAGCTTCTAGTTGGAAGTCCTGTCCTAAATTGAACCTTCCTTCCGTAAGCTTTGTCAGTTTACCCATAAAACTCGAGCCTGAAAGGAAGTCTAACTCACTGTGTATGTGATGGCAACATGCTTCCTGTTAACAAAACATGGATGTTGGACGTAGCTACCGTCTATTAGGTCTCGAGCTCTAATCACCCGGCAGGATAAGAGAACTTCATACAACAACGGTGAGAACTTCCTACGACACAAAGTATCAGAATCGGAATGGTCAAGTCCCTAGGGTAGAATGAAGATGCCCTCTATCCACAGAATACAGGGACCACTGCGTACCCGTGACGTGTCTGTGTGTGATTGGAGTGATCACGTGGGAAGTTCTGTTTCAGTTGGTTTGACATAATCTTCGAGGCCTAATGTAACAATGTTTCTATTGGACTTGATGTAAATATGTTAACTTGAAGTATAGCTGCAATAACAGGTGCCTCATTATTCAGAAGGCGTGAGTTGGGTGTTACTTTTAAAATAGCATTTGGTGCTTTCCCACACTAGCAGTTCCGGTTTAACACGAATTACTGGCCCCGTTAACCCTCTGGTATGAGGCAGCAGCTCTTCGTGAGAATCGGGCCAGATTTAAATCGGCGTGCACATGTGTGTATGTGTGTGCCACTGAAAACCATACAACTGAGTCATACAACGCAGTCAAGAACTGCATGAGTTTTATTAAGCAACTACTACAAATACTCTGGCCACGGGAACAGCATAGTAATCCAGCTGCTCTGGTCGCTGTTCCTAGGCCTTACTGCACAGGATGTGCTCTTGTTCGCAGAAGTCACCCAAGGCTCTGACGGACTCGACCTTCCCCCTCTCCCTGGGGTATATCACTCCCAGCCTGAGGACTGGGCCCGCTGCGTAGCAGGGGGTAGCGTGGGAGGTGACATGTGTAATTGTTGGTTTTGTCAGTTCCCCATTTTCCCTTCCATTCCCCCCACCCCACCATTCCTGATCCCTCTGCTTTTACCAACTCCCCACCTTGTGCCCCATTTCTACGGGGTCTTGGGCTTACCCGGCTATTCAGCACATCTCCAAGTCGGTTTGCATCTGATGACTTACTAAGCAAGATCAAAGTAATATCTCTGTTGGTGGAATTTCAGGCAGACGGTAATAGGTAACTGGACTTGGGGGGGGGAAAGTTGTGAAAGGGGCTTTGAACCTTTACCCCTCCCTGTTCTGCCTACCCCTAGGTTCTCAGGGTCAGAGGTCAAGAATGTTAAGACTACCCCATCATTTCCTGTTTTTGCCTATTACAGACTACTGCTGATCAACACCCACTCAATGCCCTTAAAATAGAGAAGCCAGAGACATTGACTCACCCTGATCCATCATTCTTCTGTCAATAAAATATTTTTAATAGCTTAGAGCACAGTTACTGGAAAAATGGCAAAGAGCTCATTCTACAGTAACCGATAAAAGTAACATTTTAAATCAGAGATGGGATGGAAGCTCTGACAACATTAAATAAAATGTTTCCGAGCAACAGGGAAGAAGAATCACAGAGTTTCAATAGAGCTGACGCTAATAGAATAAAAAAAGAATCCAAAAATAGCTTCTTTTTCTCATAAGCAACTTGCTCTAGAAGGTAAAACAAACTCCTTCCCTAAACTCAGTCTGTTGGATACTAATGTCTTTCCAAACATTCCACTGTGGTCTAGCATGGAATGACCAGGTCGGTAGCCGCGGGCTAATACGTATCAAAGACTTGGAGAGTAAGTGCTGGCTTAAATGATGGCTTAAATGCCCGGGCGACATGACACGCCCTTCTCCAACCCTCGGTTATCAGCGTGACTTACAAATAAAAAGGAATGCTTAACATTCTCCTTTACGTGTGCCGCGGCTCCATCCGAGTGGAAGTTTTGATCCCATCGCTAGTGGAACACGAGCTTTGTCAGCAGGAAAGATTTCTAAAGAGAAATCGAGTGTCTGTAGAAGACCTGAATACGTACTTAACAGATTCTCGTCTGGAAGAGAGAGAGTATGTGTCACCTTAATGCCACGAAACCAAAACCCTTTAATACTTGCCGACCAATTTTCCCACCGCTGTGCCTTTGAAAGGCTAGTTTAGAAATCGGCGAACAGTCTCATTAGCTTATTCAAGAGACGAGTGCGGTGTGCGTGAACAGTCTGTGGAGAAGGCGTTCGGCATACAAATGCGTGTTCTTGGCTCTTTTACTCTGCGCATGAATGCGGGCGTGCACGCACATGCTTGTATAATGAGATCAAGAAAGAAAAAGGAGGCTTCTGTGCTGGCCGTTGGCCGGGGTGACAAAACAGTGTGGGGAACTTCACTGTCCCCATTCCTGCCGCCAGCTGGGAGCTGGTGCAGAGAGTGGAGGTAAGGCACGGGGGTCATCTCATGGCAGAGAAAGAAGTCTGTGTGAGATACACGCATACATTCGTACATGGATGCGTGCAGGAAGGATGGTTTTAAGAGTTGTTCATTTGCTGGTTAACCACTTTAGAAACTTCTCACGTACACACCCCTCTCGTGTGTGCACTTAACCTCACCGGAGACAATCTGTGGGACTCAGGGCACGTGCCTGTGTTCCAGCCCACGAGATTGCATATCTCCTTCCGCCACAAGCCTGGTCTTTCTCCCACGTCGTGTCTTTATATATGAACGCTCCACGTACAAATTCCAGAACTGGTGCTTTGCCCCTTTAAATCGTCTTCAGTTTCAGAAGTGACCAACTTAACCCGCTCCGGTCGTCTTTACGTCCGCTTGGTGGGCATTTCCGAGACCAGGTTCTGATGCTACGGTTTCCGTTGTTTCTATTCCTGTCTCTTTCTGCCGCCGTATCCCAGTGAGGGTGGAAAGTCACCACAAAGCAAAATGTCTACCTTGTTCATGGAAAACGATTGGCACGAAGTCCGCTTAAAATTCCTTCCACGAAACCCCAAGTTAGGCTGCCAGTTGCTCCCACTGCTTTCCTGAGGCAGCTGCTTTGCCGTTTTAACCATGATGTGTCTTCAGGTTCTACAATGGGAACACAAGGGAGGCAGAGACGGGAGGCTAACATCGAAGGCGAGGCTAATGTTCTTTCACGAAGCCTCCCTTTCTATACTCTGTTTGCTGATGTATCCGTTTCTCGCCGTGATAACGTAACGGCGTTTCCATTTGGACATACCTACCGCCTGTGTTAAAGCTGTCTGTCCTGATCGGCGTCAGCATGTGTATTTAAAAGGCACCACAGCATGCAAAATATCAGGTCAGCTGCAGCCCCTGGCAGTTAAAAAAAAAAAAAAAAAGTACTAAATTGATAGAGAAATTAAACTGCTTCTAATTACATACTGTTTCATCGTTGAGCGTCAAACTACACAGGTGTGTTTTGCATTGTTCTGGAGTAGCCTTAAAACAATTGTGCAGGAGGGTCAACTGACGCGGCCCGACCTGCAGGTGAAAATGAGCTGCCCCTGCGGCTTCAGGGGCCCAGCCTCTCACATCTTCACGAGGGTCGGAAGTGAGGCTGAACCGTAAACACCGTCTCCAGGCACAGCTTTGGGGAAAAGTGAGGAACGTTGACCGAGGAAGCCCGAGACTTGTTTTCGTCTCTGGCCCAGCCAATAACTGGTTGTGCGAGCACAATTTAAATCTCACTTACTGTCATCCCAGGTGCCCTAAGTGGCTCTCGGTTGACATACAGATCACATTTTAACTCCCAGTGTGGCCTCCCCTCCGTGGGGAGGGGCCTGAACGCTGAAGCCAGACCACGTGCGCTCCAGTCCGCCGATCCTGCCACTGACGAGCTGCGTGGCCTTGGACAAGTGACCTCCTCTCTCTGGGACTCGACTGTTTAGAGATTGAGAGAGAATGGCCAGAGCTACCTTGCAGGGCTGGAGTGAGGCCTGAGTGAGTTGAAACTGCCCAGTCCTCGGTACAGCTCCTCACAGACACTATTCTGCTTATTAAAGAAAAACATGGTCCCTTGACTTTAAACTCCCACTTTAAACCCGTCTGCCCCACAGAGCTCTCCGACATAAGTACGCAGGGCTTGAGCATCCGTGGACGATTGTTGAGCCGGGTCGGCAGTTCAGACGGGTCACTGTCATCAGGGAGTCTGAAAAGCAAAGAGACCGGTGTCCCTTTGATGCTTGACCCACCTCGCAGTGGCCCCTGGCATCCCTCTCCTCGAGTTCCTGTCGTCCTCGTCCTCGTGTGAGCCCGAAGGGGGCAGCTCCCTGTGACGAGTCCCTCTCCCTGCTCCCGGCAAGCTTTCGTCCCTCTGTCCAGACGCTCCCAGACACCACCTCACCTGCTTTGCATCCCGGCTCCCCAGCCAGTATCCTTGGAGGTGACGCAGGTCCCGCCGCCTCTGCTGGGACCTGAGGCTCGGGTGCCGCAAGGGCGCCTGGCTCCGTGTGGAGGCCTCGTGTGCACACTCGGGTCCTGTCCCCAGCCATCGTGGGACAGGGACGAGCCATCTCTTCTCTCCCTCTTCCACGCTCGCTCTACATCCCTAACCTATCGACTCTATGGGAATAATTAAATACTTGCTTCATGCTGGTAAGTCCTGGGCTAACTTACGACGCAGTAAGAGTGACGGAAACAATTTTCTATGATTCCGAAAGACTCTGTGTATGTCATGTGTACCAACGTGATGGCCCCAGTCACACTGCAAAATAATGGTCTTTATTCTACTCACAGGATGGCAAGCTACATGACAGATGCTACATGTGAGTGTGTTGACTCAATTATTTCTTTGAGGATACAGATGTCAAATAATACTAGATTGTAATGATAAAATTATAATTTATATTTATGATCATCAGACATTTTTTGTCCAGTGCCTCAAACTCTATGAACTCTCAACAATGCATGCAGTGGACAGCAGAGCTCGCTTACCTGCACACGCATCGAACACATGTGACCGCACACACGCATTCCGTGTGCGTTAGTCCTCCCCCGGCCCCTGCCCCCGCCGCACCGGCATCTACTTATTTATTGGACTCGTCACTCAAAGAGATCACCGAACTCGGCCTAGCCTAGGGAAATCTCTCCTTCCCCACCCGTAAATCGTGCCTGAGCACAAAACCCTCTCTGAAGTCATCCGTGTGAAATCGGCTGGATTTCGTCCGTGTGAAATAGGCGCAGGACGTGACGCGGAGCCGCACCAAGCGGGCAGCCCGACCGCAGGAGTCTGAACAGATTCCTCGTGGGCTACGCTCACACCCTGTAACTAGCAGTGGCTTGCACATTCCTCCTCTGATTGTCAAACACGCTATTTTTATGCGGTTTGAGTGAGCCAAGAAAGCGGAGTTTTTATTTTCATTGCCAGCTTTAGCTGACTATATATAGCTGCATATTATATGCTCACATAGATACGTGACATATAAATGTATATTCACACCCGGTTTTCTCTGGCAGGTTGCAGCCCGATTTGGCTTCCCCGTGCAGCCGAGAGCGCCTGGTGACGCTTCAGGGACTGCTGTTCACTTGCTCCTCCGTGCGCCGTGCGGGGAATCCACACCGGCTCTGCCGAACGCCGGGCAGGAGCCTCGGTTCTGGCTACATCTACTTTGTGGGGTGGAAGGTGAATCTGAGATTTAGTGTCCACATGCAAACTGGTTACGCCACTTCTCGAAAGTCTAGTTCTGTAAATAACAATTCAAGAAGCCAATGGCTGGGCGCGGTGGCTCCCGCCTGTAACCCTAGCACTCTGGGAGGCCAAGGCGGGAGGATTGCTTGAGCTCAGGAGTTCAAAACCAGCCTGAGCAACGAGCGAGACCCCGTTTCTACCAAAAATAGAAAGAAGTTAATTGGCCAGCTAAAAATACAGAAAAAATTAGCTGGGCATGGTGGCGCATGCCTGTAGTCCCAGCTACTGGGGAGGCTGAGGCAGGAGGATTGCTTGAGCCCAGGAGTTTGAGGTTGCGGTGAGCTAGGCTGACGCCACAGCACTCTAGCCCGGGCAACAGAGTGAGACTCTGTCTCAAAAAGCCACATAAGTCAACGAGCCATGCAAAGGGGCTAAGACAAAAGTCTACGTGAAATTTGCCCCAAACTTCAATCATAGACTCTGAGGATTGGGGCTTATGGAGGGATGCCAATTTGTGAATGATAAAAGTGGAGGGTGGGATTTTCTGGGGTCGGGGGGGGGGTACCTGTGAGACCACGCAGTGGACGCCGGTGGTCCGAGTGAAACGACACGTTGGCGGGGCAGCCACTGGCCTGCGGGCTCTGGCCTGGGAAGAGCCCGTATTCAGGGACCTAGTAGATTACATGGAGAGAAACAGAGGCCAAACATTTACCGAGCAGCAACCACCTGTGTGCCGGGACTTTTCCAGGCACTTTACGTGTTGCCCGTGGACTCTGCACCACCCCCTGGCAAGTGACTTGGTGCCTCCGACCCGTTTCCCCATCTGTGCTGAGGGGTCTCTCCACCCCCGTCCACAGCAGCCTCCTCTCCCTTCACTGAGCCCAGGGCTGTCAGGTGAGAACTCACCCCCCTTCCAGATGTCTCATTACCTTCACTTAGGTTGTTTTCCTTTCCTGACTTCAGAAAAACATTGCCAGTTACCGTCTCTGATCCCAAGTTTCCTCTTTCTCCTGTATCTTCAAATACTGCCTCTGAACGAGCCCTGTTCCTCAGCCTATAAATTCTCAAATCTACGAACATCTCCACTGGCTGCTGTCTCCTCCAGAGACCTCCTTCGTTGTCCACTTCAAGCTACGTTGAAGACCCGAGCATGGCGTTCGAGTCCCTCTGACTATGGTCGAATTTTCCCACCCTCATCTTCCACTTCCCACCATGCATGCCGTCGTTCCTAGATCTATCGGAGTCTGTATCTACCCCCCAAACTGCCCGAATCTCCCCACATCTACACCTTTCCGTATAGGCACATACTCTTCCCTTTGCCTTCTCTGTCCACAGACATCCTACTTGTCCCTCGAAGTCAATCTTCAATCACAGGGACCTCCTACAATGCTTACTCAAGATCACCAATAAAATGAAATTTCTGTTGCCCGTGGGTATCGACCTACTTCAGTACAATACCACCCCCAAATCTCAGTGGCTTATAAAAGGGTCTATTTCTTACTCTCAGTGCACTTAGGTTGAGGATACTCTCATGCTGGGAACCAGGCTGAGTCACTCTGGGGCTCAGGGGAAGAACAAGTGAGCTGGTATAAAGTCACAGTGGTGCTTACTGCTTAGAGGTCTTCTGCTTAGAGGTGACACCTGTCTGGTTCTCTCGCATTCCGTTGGCCAAGTCTGGGGGGGTAGGAAGAATGTCTACTTTTTCCAGGAACAGGAGACGTTAACAATTGCAAATATGATCTCACAGTACTTTGCTTATATTTTTATTACACCATGAAAAAACAGTATGCCTTGTGTCCCTTTTATTTAAGGTAAGAACCGAGTTTTGATCATCTTTGTATCCCCCATCTTTGTCTTAGTATTGAGATATTGGAATTTTAGAGATTTTAAAACACTATAATTTGTTTAATGTGGAACATATGATCTAGTTTTTTCAATTAAACTTTTTTACCTTGGATAAGTACTGCATTTAATAAATACTTATTGACGCTTATATGTTAATCTTCCTACGTCCTAAAGGAGAGCCCAAGGCAGTCGCACAGGGCGAACTTGGCTGATTTCTTAGTCAAGTTTTAACAAAGAGGACAACCATAGTCAGAGCTCTCGAGCAGAAAGAGATTTCATACAGGATATTAAGCGCCTACGAAATCATCGCCTAGTTGAGTACAGACTCCGGATTTCAAAGATATACCCTATAGGTGATGTTCTGAGACCAGAAGGCTGATCCTGTGGTCACCTCTGCTGCCGTCACGAGTGGCCCCCATGATCACGAGGCCGAGTACCACACGCCAGAAGGCTCAGCCCAGCTACAAACCTCCACGCCCCAGTGACCTGGCAGGGTGCCAGCCTCCGCGGCACAAAGGTGGCCTCTGCTCCTTTCCGCAAGTTCATCTCACGACCAGTGTGTTCACGTCCAGGACTCTAGCCGCACCTGTATCTCTTCCCAAACGCTGTTCCTTCCAGGCTGTGTTGTATTATGGGCCCTACTAAAGGAGTAAGGGCTCTAATGTGGGTGGCAGTAGGGGACTACACTACTTCACAACATAACTTAAAATCGAATACCAGACACCTATTTTTCAAATGTGAAAAAAAGTTATCAACATGGAAAGAGACAAGGGAGGTGTGGAGCCACCCACAGGAAGAGCCACTCCTTGAACTCTACCAATACTTGGAATTGTGTTACCTCCAAGAGTCGATCATTCGTCCAGCAAATGTTTATTGAGCAGCTATTACAAACCAGGTGCCGTGAAAGGCGTTGCAGGTACAATAACTGACGAGACAGAGTCATGTTGAAAACAAACACGTGAGAAGGTTGCTGCTGTGGACGGCGACAGATCCCTGTTCCGTGAGAGGCTGAACTGGGATAAGGGGGGGGTGTCCTGGAGGTGGTGACCTTAAGCTGGTTGACCGGTGAGTTGGAATGAGCCAGGTGAAGAGGGAGGAGCAGACAGGATGGGGTGGCAGAGTCATGCTGGGACCAGATGCTGAGTGTCACGCAATGGCGTGCTCAGGCGTTGGTACTTTACCGTGTAAGATGTGAATCATAGTGCCTGGCACAAAATACGTTCTCAGTAAATCCCAATCCTTTATGATTTATCCTACGGGCAATAGGAGGACAACAAAGGATTTCAAGTGTCGTGTGTACGTGTGTCAAGGTGATTAGGGGGTGATGTAATAAGACGTGCAGCTTGCAAGCTCCTTTTGGCTACAGGGAGGAACTAGGTTGTAGAAAATTAAAATAGAAAGAA
Organism: Cheirogaleus medius; assembly: GCA_008086735.1. Lineage (NCBI taxonomy): Eukaryota > Metazoa > Chordata > Mammalia > Primates > Cheirogaleidae > Cheirogaleus > Cheirogaleus medius. The sequence continues at coordinate 41,598,227 of VBSM01000483.1, forward strand.
ATTAGCTGGGCGTGGTGGTGCATGCCCATAGTCCCAGATACTCGGGAGGCTGAGGCAGGAGGCTTGCTCGAGCCTGGGAGTTTGAGGTTGCTGTGAGCGAGGCTGACGCCACGGCACTCTAGCCTGGGCAATAGAGTGAGACTCTATCTCAAAAAAACCCCATAGACTGTAGAAGATCAATATTAGAAACAGAGGGGCGGTGTAGGGGCGTGATCCAGGAAACTATCGTGGTAGCAAGAGCAGAGGGCGGTAGAGAGGGGGGAGTGGCAATGTGTTATTAATATATAGGAGGGGATGGGGTGAAGAAAAGCTGACGCTGAGTTTCCTGTCGGGGCAAGTGAGTAGCCGGTGGGGCCATTCCCTGAGATCAGGACCGTTGCGGGGGGAACAGGGGAAGGAGAAATTGTGTTTCTATTTTTTGAAATGTCTGGCTTTGATGCCCGCGGGACATGCAGGCAGCTGGGCACAGGTGGAAACTAATGAGAAAATCTGGACTTGAAATATAACTTCTGGAATCTGGCGGCCTTTAGAGCGTAATTAAATCCACAGGAGTGGATAAAACCGCCCCGAAGCGCACCTAGGGAGGAACCCGAGTGGTCCCCTTTCGTTGGAGGATAAACGGAGGAATAGGAGTCGCCGGACGAGACCAAGACTCCGCAGAGGTAGGAAAAAGCCCAGAGTCAAGTTGCGAAGCCAAGGAGGAAAGTATTTCAAGGAGACAAGGTTACAAATTTTGCTGGAAATTCAAATGAGATTAAAACTCTTAAAAATTCCTTTTACTCTACCATTCATTCGGTCTCACTGAAACCACCGTCTGCCTCGTGGAAGTCGCCCTTGAGCTCTCTGTGCTCAGCATTTCTTATTTATTCTTGACCTGGTTTGCCTCCACGTGGTCTCACTCCCAGCCAGAGCTTCAACGAGGTCCCTCGTGCTGCTGGTCATGGGTCCCCTGGGGGCTGGCCGGGCTGCTGCCTGTCATCCTCTTCTCTCCCTGCTTCACTTCTAATCGACACCTGTGACCTGCCCCGTAGCGTTTGTTGCAAATATTGTCCATTTTCCTCAAAGCGTGATTCCCGCCCAGCGACTCTCCCATCTCCTGCTGTACCGGGAAGATGGGGGTCCACTGATGGGAGCTTTCTTGGAAACTTCCCTTCTTCATACTTCAAAACTTCTCTTATCTTCTCCCGTTCTTTCCCCTTTCCTATAAATTGAAGATAAAAATGTCCTCCTCTCCACATCTAACTTGCTCACATGTGACCTTCACCCCTGTCCACCGGGTGTCCGTGACCTGCCTTTAAGATTGATTTTTCCTTCCGCTGTAGCCATTGCCTTCCAGCCTATTACCAAACTCGAGTCTCCCGTGGCAGACGGACTCCAAGACGTCCCCTGATCCCTGCTTCCTGGTTTCTATGACTCATCTGTCCCTCCCCTGGGCTGTGGGTAGGACCCGTGACTTCTGACAGAATATGGCAGAGGCGACAGGATGCATGTGATTGTGTATATGCGGTTCAGACACGTGACGCCTGTCTTGTGAGGGCGCTCGCCCTTACTAGCTTGGAGAAAGCAAATGGCCACGTTGGGAAGGGACCATGAATGGCCTTCAGCCTACAGCTGCCAAAGCTGTGGTCCTTGGTCAAACAGCACAAAGGAACTAAATGCTGCTAACCGACATATACACCTGGAAGGGGATCCTTCTCCAGTGAAGCAGCGGATGAGACCACAGCCCCGAATGGCACCTTCCTTGCAGGGTTTCGAGACCCTGAAGCAGGGGATCCAGCTAAGCCATGTTTGGACGCCTGAACCGCAGAAACTGGAGGATAATAAACGTGTGTTGTTCTAAGCTGCACGTTTGTGTTATATTGTTATTTAGCCCTACATAACTAATTCATCTAGATCCTTAAAAAACCCTCCTCTAAAAACTCTGTGCCCTCAAACAATGACCGAGAAGTGGAGGAACGGCTGATTCCCTCCCCCTGAGTCTGCGTTGCCTTGTGGTCTCCTTTTACTAACAGAATGTGGTTGAGACGATACTACGTAACTTCAGAGACTGGGACTTAATAGACCTACAGCTTTGACTGTTAGGCAGTGGGAACATATCCTTCTGGAATCCCACCACCGCGCTGTGAGAAGCCCAAACCACGCATAAGTGATGTGGGGAAACCAAAGCTCTCCGGTCCCAGCCCCAGCTGAGCTCTCGGCCAACAGCCAGCACTGACCGCTGGACATGTGAATGAGCCATTTGGGACATTCCTGCCCATTCGAGCTTCCATTGCGAGCCAAAGAACCACCCAGGCGAGCCCAGTCACCCCACAGAAATGTGAGAAACAATAGATGGTGTTAACATTTAAAAACAGTGCCTGGCATTGTTTGTTAGGCAGTGATAAATAACTAGAGCACTCATAATACTTTTCATCCTTCCCTCTGTTTCAAGCAGATTCTTTCAAAACAGTGACCTTAGTCTCAAAAGTCAGTAGCTTTTTTTTTTGTTTCTTCACACCTCCAAGGCACATGACACCAGTGAAATTCTTTTTCTTTCTTGATACTTCCTTCTCCTTTCGTTTCTGTGACGTACTCTGGGACTCGATTTCTTCCTCTCGCCCCCTAAATGGAGATGCCGTCCATGGAACTGCACGTGGACGTTTCTCTCCTTATGCTCTTCCTTGGCAGTCTCATCCAGTCCCACCGTTTCGGATGTCACCTCTGTGCAGGTAACGTGCAGACTCTTTACGAGGCATAACGTGAGCAGTTCAATGTCTGGAAACGGGCAGACACGTTTTTATCCTGGATCTGCCAATCACTAGCCATGGGACCCTGGGCAAGTGGTTTAACCTCTCTCCACAAGTCCATTTTCTCCTCTCGTGAATCTGGATAATAACAGGATCTTGCTCATAGGAATATCGCTTCAGACTGCCCCAGAATAAGTACTCAGTGAATCAGTGCTTCTCTACATTTTATAGTTTCTATATCACTGACTGCTCACATAAGAAAAATGATGATGCTTGTGTGCCCTCCGACATCAGGGAAGGGGCTGCTCAGGTCAAATCTGAGGGCTCTGGCCTCTCCAGCCCCTGCCCAGCTCCCGCCCCAGGACCATCAGCCCATTGTTGGCACAACCAATGCCAAGCTAACAAGAAACAGAGGCAATTACTATCCTTAGATCTGGGTCCAATATCTCCCCCAGGGCTGCAAGTCCACAGTGACAACATTCTTTCGGACACTTCCCGCCACCCACCTCCATCCCAGAGCCAGACGGTGGTTCTCAAAGTGCAATTCCAGGGTCTGCAGCACCAGCCTCACCTGAGAACTTGTTAGAACGTTCTAATCCAGTCCCACTGAATCGACAACTCTGGGATGGCCCTGCAATATGTTTTGTTTGTTTGAGAAGGGTCTCCTTCTGTTGCCAGGGCTAGAGTGCCGTGGCATCATCATAGCTCACAGCAACCTCAAATTCCTGAGCTCAAGCGATCCTCCTGCCTCAGCCTCCCGAGTAGCTGGGGCTATAGGTGTGCGCTACCACGCCCAACTAATTTTTCTATATTTTTGTAGAGACAGGGTCTCAATTTGTTGCCTAGGCTGGTCTCAAACTCCTGGCCTCAAGTGATCCTCCCACCTCAGCCTCCCAAAGTGCTGGGATTACAGGTGTGAGCCATTGTACCTGGCCGGCAATATGTATTTTAGCAAACTCGTCAGGTCCTTCTGAGGCAGGCTATGGTCTGAGAACAGGTGACCTACGGTGATTTCATCTCTGCATGGCCCAGCCTGCCCCGCCCCCTTGCTCCCCACTTGGGTTACTGAGTCCCACTGCACTCCAATGCACTCTCCACCTGCGCTCTGCACCGGATCAGTCGTCAGTCCCGTCTCTGCCTCCAACACTGTTCCTTATTCACACGCTCCTCTCTTGGCTCTGTTCCCACCGCCACATCCGAGGAAGTGCTGACCGATTTCTCTCAGACCAATTCACTTAAAAGCCAATTTGCCTAAGACCAATTTCACTAACCGCCAGTTGGAACACAGCAAATTCATTTAAAAATTAATTCCACGCAGTCAAATCTGCCCAGTATTTTCTTTATGACTTCTAAGTCCTTCTCAGGCTTCTGCTAAATCCTCGCCCCTCCGGATGTTATAAATATCTAATTTTATTTGTCTAGTGTTTTGTTTTTACAATTTCATTTTCTTACATTTAACTCTTGAATTGCCTGGAGTGAGTTTTGGCTCTGGGCATAAAGGGAAGGTCAAAGTTGGGGTGCTTTCTGGGTGAAGGAGACAGGCTGCTCGTTTACAGTTCCAGGTGCTGACCTCTTGGCAGCTGCAGCCTTACTCCCCTCTGGCCGGAGGAAAGACCAAAGCCCGGGGAGGCTGAAGGGAATGAGTGTCCCACTTTCCACATTCGACTTTTCTCTGATGAAACTCACTTTCTCGTTAGCAGCATGCTGCAATGGGTTTACTGGCTGGAAAATGAAGCAGAAGTGTGTTTGGACAAATTAGCTTCAAAATCCTTAAATGTTTAAAAATCAGTGCAGGACTAAGCTTTCTGGATCTTCCCTTACTCTAGGGCAGTTCCTGTTCCTGCTGCTCAACTGCCGCTGTGGCCCCAGGGAGCACAGTGTGGGGACTGCGAGGGAATTGGGCAGAGAGTCGCGGCTGCCCCTCTGCAGAGGAGTGCGGGGAGCAAGGGTGACACCTTTCCCTCCTCCACCCTAGGCTCAAGGCTGGGGACTCCAACAACCGAGCACAGATCAGCAAGAGCAAAGCATACAAATCTCCTTAATGGGGGTTTCCTGTGACATGGGAGCCTTTAGAAAAATGAAGACCTAAAGAAACAGGGACATTGGTTGTGTTTTATGGCCAGGAAGACAAAAGGGTATCTAATGGTCACCGACTGGGGAGAATTCAGCAGGGCTTGTGTGTTCGGATTCCTCTTGGCACCTGTGCGTGACATTCCTCCTGCTGTGTGCAGGGCAGGGCACCTCACATGAGGATTTGCAAGGGAGAAGGGAGGGAAAGGCAGAGAGTGACCTTCTAGGTTGTGCGACATGCTCCGGGGAAGAAGGGCACGGAGGTGCGAGTGGCCTTCCTGCTTTCATTTTTCCAATTCCCAGGTGCCATGTTTGGGGGCACTGTTTCCCGCACCCCATCAGTAGGCAAAGGTCGCTCATACACAGCACAGGGACAGTGTCACATAAAAAGGAGGGAAAGCCACAGAGGAGGACCCTGCATGGGGGTGGCCTTGTGCAGGCTGGTCCCAGACAACCTGGGCAGCTGTGGCCGAGGGAAGGGACGGGGCCACCCAGCAACCAGCTCCTCCGCAAACACGTCCCAGTGACCCCTGTATGTTTCTTATAATCCTCTCCCTTAAGTAACTACTTGACCTTTTGTTTCCCAGAAATGGCGGATTTTCTGCCAGACAGAGGAGTTGAGGTTCTGAAGGCCCCTGAGCAGACACCCCAAGACCTAGGCCCCTCCTTAAAAAACCTGGATTTGTGGCCGCTTCCGCCCCATTCCCCATAAGATGTTTTTTGTATTGAGGACTTAACTCTGATCTTTTCTGCTGCTCAGAAATTCCTTTCTAAGGGGGCCTGGTGAGTCATGCTCACAAATGGTAAAATCTCACTCAACAGGTTTTGTTAGCCAAATACAGTGTGGTTTGCTTCCCAACCCGATTCCCATAATAACATCACCTGAAAGATGGAAGCCCCTCATCCTAACTCGAGCATCCTAGCAGATCCTTATCCTAACTGGACGGATCCTTCTGGCTGGACCTCCCAGAGTGCTCAGACCTTCATCTTGACTTCAGCTTTTCCTTTCTGGTCTTTTAGGTAAAGCCTAACTCTTTCAGCCAATTGTCAGCTAGAAAATCACTAAACTCACCTATGACTTGTAAGCCCCCGGTTTGAGATGTCCTGCCTTTTCAGGCCAAACCCATGTAAGCCTTCCATGTATTGATTTATGACTTTATCTGTGGTCCCTGTCTCCCTGAAATGTATAAAAACCAACTGTAACCTAACCACGGCGGGTCCGCTTGCTCAAGGCTTCTTGGCTTCTTAGCTTCCAGGCCATGGTCCTCAACTTTGGCTCAGAATAAACCTCTTTTAATTATTTCAGAGTTTAGATATTTTTTCAGTCTGCAGTATTAAAAATTCCTTCCTTGGCAACCTTCATTGTGTCAATAATTGGATCTTGGTGCAATGAGCAACCGGACCTAGGCCGGAACTCCCTTGTGGTTTCTATAACAGCCTGGTTAGGCGGAGAGAGCCTGGGTCCCCCAGCCCAGCTGCGTGACAGGAGGGGAAGTTCTCTCACGCCGCGGGATGGAGAGGAAGGCCACTCGGGGCCTCTCTTGGCCAGAGGAAAGGTTGAAACCGCCCTTCAGTAACCGGGTGCAAGGCGAGAACTGTGGCAAGGGCCTAGCTAAAAACAATAATAATGAGTAACCGTCTGTCCCCTTGTAATTGCCACTTAAGAGCCACGCAGCTGGTGCCCATAAGGATTCTTAACTTCTCCCCATCGCTGGTGTCCATGAGGATTCTTAACTTTCTCCATAGATAACATCACCTTTCCAAAACCTAGAGATAGATTTGAAGACATCTTCCAGGCCCTGCATTCCAGTGATCGACTGGCCCACCCAGACCAGCGGTCCATATCAAGAAACCAACTCAGCTGGAATTGTGACCCCAGGGACTGAAATAACACAAGATGATTTCTACATCCCTATAATGTTGCCCAAACCTAACCTGTGGACACCCCAGGCTCCGGAGGCCAACAAGAGGGTCTAGACTGGAGCCCCCTTTCCCTGTGGCCACCATGTCACACCCTGGGTGCCATACACCCAGAGAGCAAGAAAGGTCATCCAAAAGACTGGACATTTTGCAGAAGTGACCGTTCAAGCCTGCAGACTTAAACTGAAGCCTACAGACCTAAGCCATTCTGCCCGCCAGCGCTGTGGTGGGCAGTGGTCCCCAGAGATGTCCACACCCTAATCCTGGAGCCTGTGAAAGTTACCTCCCAGGGCAAGCAGGACTGTGCAGGTGTGATTTGAGGCATGAACCTTAAGACGGGGGGAGACTGTCATGGATTATCAGGCAAGGCCAAATGAATTACAGCAGCCCTTACAAGCAGAGAACTCTCCCCGGCTGGAGGCAGAGAGAGACGGGGAGGATTCGCCTGGTCCTTCTCTCTCAGGACAAGACTCTGTATGAGGATTAGAATACGTTATGGGTTGAATTGTGTTCCCCAAAATTCGTATGTTGAAACCATAACCTCCAGTACCTCAGAATGTGACTTTTTTAAAGCTATGGGCCTTTACAGAGGTGATTAATTAAAATGAGACCTTTAGAGGGGGCCCTAATCCAACCTGTCTGATGCCCTTATAAGAAAAGAAAATTTGGGATGGGCACTACATCTCAGACCTGTAATCCCAGCACTTTGAGAGGCTGAGGCAGGAGGATCACTTGGGTGCAGGAGTTCAAGGCTGAAGTGAACTATGATGATTCCACTGTACCCCAGCCAGATCCAGGGAGGGAGGAAAGGAAATTTGGACACACAGAGACACCAGGGGACCAGGGGTGTGTGCACACAGGAAAGACCATGTGAGGACGCAGCTAGAAGGTGCCATCTGCAAGCCACGGAGAGAGGCCTGAAGATACCAGCCCCACCAACACTTTGATCTTGGGCTTCTGCAGAACTGTAAGAGAACAAGCTCCTGTTGTTTAAGCCACCCAGTCGGTGGCATTTTGTTAGGGCAGCCCTGGCAGACTAATGACAGGAAGGATAAAACTATGGGATAGACTTCTGAGAGTTGTTCAGCAATTTACAAAGTGTATCTTCCTCTGTTTATACCTGATTTTACAATTAAGAATGTACATTTTTAAAATACGCTATGTATTTATTTTCTCAAAGAGGCTGCACCTTGGACCACGGCAACTGTGCCTCCACGGCTGTGGTTTTATGTTTTGTCACGGGCTACAGAAGGGGCAGCCACCTGTCCTTTCTAACACAGGGTGGCACGAACAGCCTTGCAAACAGCCTAATAATAGCATCCTCTCTTCCCCAAACCATCTTTTTTCCCTATCTCTTCCCACATCTTGGTATGAAAGAATTTGCCTGAAATAGATAATGCATTAACTATGCCTACACCATCATCATGAGTTTATCCATGCATTATTTACCTCCTTGGAGAAATAACAATCTCCTGGGGACAGGGACTGTGATCTCTTGTTTACTCTTGGACTCCGGCAACAGGCACAGTGCCTGGTACGTAGTAGACAGGTAATAAATATTTGTTTAATGAATGAAACCCAATTCCCAAGAAAAATAGCACCAGAGCCTTAGAGGGGAAAGGAATGTCTTAATAAATCACCTTCAGTCCCACTGACTTGTTTCTGTAGGCCCAGTCTGGATTCTTTCGGACCCTCAATAAATACTTGAGCATTCTAAACAGGCATGATTTGAGCAGAATCTAAGTCAGTCTCTTCCAGGCTTTCTAAGGGCAAAATCTGGCCCAAACCAGAACTTGCTCCCTCCTCTCTTCCTCCATTCTGCACCTCCTCTTCTCTGTCTTTTCAGACTCTGCCTCCACGTGTCATAAACGACCCCATTTCTCTCCTGACGCCTGCCCCAGTGATGGCATTTCACACTGCCGTTTCCCTCCTTTAGATTCCTATTGCATTTCTCGGCATATAATGCTGCTTTTGCTGGTTCACGTGGCGGCTCCCCGGCTAGTAGGCAATACATTCTCCGCGCTCAGTGACTTACTTTGTGTCTTAACGGCACCAGACGCAGGCTACTGGACGCGCAGCAGAGACTCGGTGCCGGCTTAGTGACGTCTGTCTCGGCTGGGAGGAGGCTCTGGCCCGTCTGCTCACCTGCCTTGCTGCTCCCCGGAAGAGAGAGAAGCCTGGCCAGCTCGTCCGTTGCAGAACATGGATTGGGCCACGCTGACATTTGGAAAGCTGCAGGCACAAGGCCACTCATTTTTTCAATCACTACTGTGTTTTCCCGAAAATAAGACCTACCCACAAAATAAGCCCTAGCAGGATTTCTAAGCATTTGCGCAATAGAAGCCCTACCCAGAAAATAAGACCTAGTGACGGGTGTGGCTACGCAGCGCATCTGCACAACCCATGCATGTCGTCACAGAGCGGGAAAGAAGACGAGCAGCCCTTCTCATCTGCCCCGTGAGAGCTCTATGGCTCAACATGAGAGATTGGGGCCAATGGTTCTAAAGGAAATAGAGTCGCAAGAAATTCAGGTTGGAATTCGGGGTTTGGAGAGTTAGGATAATGTTCCAGAAGAAGACGACTTAACTCTATTTGAATAAATGTAGATTGTTGTACCATATTTAAAAAACATAACACATCTCCTGAAAATAAGCCCTAGGGTGTCTTCTTGAGGAAAAATAAATATAAGATCCTGTCTTATTTTCGGGGAAACACGGTATTGAGAGTCTGTTGAACAGGCCAGACCCCGTTTTAGGCCCTGGGAACGTAGCAGAGAGTGGACTCGAAGCTTCCGTCGCAGGAGAAGGCGGTAAGTGCGGCCCCAAACGGATGAGGCTATTTTATCGAGGAAGGAAGGGTCAGCGTAAAACAGTCACCGGGCTCGGTGGAGACGTAGATCGTGAAGGCGTCGGGAGAGGTGTCTCTAAGGAGGTGACAGCACAGCCGAGGCCTGAAGAAAGGGAAGGCCGTGGTCACTAAGGGTCAGTGCAGGGCACAGGGGCAGAAGCAAGGCCAAGGAGCCGGAGCAGAGTCGGGGACAGGGCGGAGGGCGGTCGAGGTTCATTGCAAGAGGTCACAGCCGCCAAGCGTGAAGAACCGGGAGGGGCCGATTGGAGGTGGCCAGGTTGGCCGTGACCCTGGGGTTTTATTCCCCGTGCAGTGGGTGGGGAGCGGCTGCCAGACTTCACACAGGAGAGGGTGTGAACGGACTTATGTTTTAGACCCTAACGCTGGCCGCGGTGCCGGCAAAGGCCGTGGGGAGGCGCGAGCAACCGCAAGGCCACGGTTCTGACACCAGCCCGGCAGTGCGGACGGGGAGTGCCGGAGGCCCGGACTCGGTGGTAGCGGCGAGACAGCGAGACGTGCCTGGATTTGGGACACAGTTTGGTGGTAAAACTGACAGCACTTCCTGTGGATCATCGCGGGTGGGAGGAAGGAAAATGGAAGAATTCGGGTGATGTGCAGATTTTTGGCCCAAGAAACTGAGTGCCAGTAACTGACATGGGAGAGACTTGGGGATGTGCAGGTTGGGATGGGGACCTCGGTTTGGGACACAGCTGTGGACAGTCGGTTAGGCCCACGTGGAGGATCCGTGAACACGCCACGGCTCATCTCAGCAACGAGCCGCTGTTTCTTCCTCTTCCTCACGGCTGCCTGCCACGGCTGATCCTCGCTCCGGGCGCCTGGCTACGGAATGACCCAGAAGGAAAGATTGCAGGGTTTCAGTTCTTAAGATTATGAAGGTGTAAAAGCCACACATTGGCCTCGAGCCTGAGCCATGTGCTCCGTCACCCTAGAAGCACGGATAGAAACCCAGTGTCACTTTAGGACCGGAACAATGTGACCCTAGAGTCCAGGTTTTTACCCCTCCCTCCGAGCCATTTACCATATAGCTTATTCTTCCTGTTTTTGCATCCGACCCGACGCGGCACTCCACAGGGACAAGCTGGTCACACAGCTTTCTTGAGGCTCATTTTAATGATGCCCCACTCTCTGAGCCCACGACCTTGAGGGTCGCCGATAATAAACTACTCCATAGACTAGAATTTCTGCAGTTACCCAAATTCTTTGTATTGCACTATTTGAAAAAAACTCACTAGCTTGAGAATAGAAATGTCAAAGCACGTGCAGTAGTTTCTTGGTTGTTGAAGGGCTTTAGGCGCCGGCAGGCGTCCGCACAGACCCCACACGCGTGTCCCTGTGGGTGCGTGTGCATTTGTATGTACGTGTCTGCACCTACACAAATTTATTTTCCTTTTGAGACAGAGTCTAGCTCTGTCATCCAGGCTAGAGTGCCGTGGCGTCATCACAGCTCACTGCAACCTCAAGCTCCTAGGCTCAAGAGATCCTCCTGCCTCAGCCTCCCAAGCAGCTGGGACTACAGGCATGCACCACCACGCCCGGCTAATTTTTCTATTTCTAGTAGAGACGGGGTCTCACTCTTGCCCAGGCTGGTTTCAAACTCCTGAGCTCAAGCGATCCTCCCGCCTCGGCCTCCCAGAGTGCTAGGATTACAGGCGTGAGCCACCGCGCCCTGCCAATATCTTTAATATCCACTTTAAGCAAAAGAGCCCTATTTAAAATATATTGAAATTTTCTCCATTTTTCCCCAGGCTGTGAGGGCTAAGGCCATGTTCGACCCAAAGCTACCAAAGATTTAATGAGCACAGTATCTAGAAAACAAAAGGCTAGGCAATGGTCCTCCTCCCCGTTCATGAGAAATGAACCAAAATCGAGGCCTTCCCCAGCGGAGATCCAGCAGCCTGCTCGGCAGGAAGACGGCTCCCGTCCTCTTCCTCTCGTATCAGGAGTTTGTGGCTCGGGAAACCAGAGACTCTCCTGCTTAAAGGCCTGAGGAGAACACACGTGGCAGGAATCTCCTACGAGAGAAGCAGGAAGGTGCCCTTGTGCTCGGCCTGGCTTACCTGCTTCTCCTCCCAGGGCAGGACTCTCCTCGAGGGGGAAGCCTGGTGCTCCGCCGCCGTGCCCCGTAGCTCTGCAAAGAGGCAGAGGCTTTGCCAGGCTCGTCTTTGTGGCTCAGCACCAACTCAGCCTGATTTCGAACTGACCTTCCCAGCTGGCCAAGATTTTTCTCCCTTTTCCGTTGCCAATCACGGGTCCACGTGTTTTTATATCCTTTATTATTTCTCACCGAGCAAGGCATTGTCCCCCCAGTATTTAAGTTGTTGAGGAGTCCACCCCACGATGCCACGGCTTAAAGCACAGATCTAGGACCATCTCTCTCTGCCCACCCCTGCCCAGGTCGCTCTACCTGAAGGGCTTCTTTCCGCACCGGCCTAGTTCTTCAGAAACAACCTCTGAGACCTTGCGTGGCCTTCAAACTAAAGCCTAATTTACTAGGAGGAGGGAGAAGACAATCGGGGGCATCTCTGCGTTTGTGGGTCTAATATTTACAACTCGGCTCCGCAGCGAGAAGGCGGGTGTGTAAATGGGAAAGCTAAGCCATGCTGGCCCTGTTCTCTGTGCATGTTTTATAGCCCGTCGGGAGGCGGTTGCCTGGGTCGTGCCCATCTCTCTTCCTTTCCGCCCTCTCAACTAAAAATAGCTTTGCTGAAAGCCAGCCTTGTCTTGCAGGTGTTACGCGATGTTGCTTTTAGCGCAGTTTACGTGCAAGGATAATTACGAGGCGGCCGTCAGCTTTGCTTCACGCCATTCATCATCGCTGAGTATGTGTTGGTGACGCCGCACCACCGGAGACTTCGCGTTTCTGTTTCAATACGGAAGAGGAATTTATGGAAGTTCGTCCCTGACTTTGATGAAGTAGAGGTCTAAATGCCATCATAACAGAAACGCAGGCTTCATTTTTTAAAGCCACCCCGGGGAAAAATACAATAAACACATGGCAGCAACTATTAAAAAAAAAAATCTCCTAGCATTTATGCTATAAATATTAATAGTAGTTTCTACGTGTGTAAGCACTTTGCCATTACAAAGAGATCTTTGTTTGTCCTTTTATTTATTGCCCACAAGACCCTTGTGAAAAGGAAGAAAAGCTATTATTATTTCTGTTCCACAGGGCAAAAACATACGCGTTCAGAAGCCCCAGTTGTGCAGCTGGTGAGCACCGCGTGTCTGGACCCGGGTTTGTGCTGCTTCACTGAGCTGGTGACGTGCCGTTCTTCCAGTGCCAGGCCGAGGTCTTCGTGCCGCTTCGTGCAGCCATCGCGCGAGATGGGCAGTTCGTGGGCCACACACATTCTGCAGCCCTGACCCTGTCCTGACGCACGTGGCTTACGAGGCTGGTTCCGGCCGGGAGTCCCGCCTGTGTGAACAGGACCTTTTACTCACTTGGCCTCCGCGGAGATAAAAACCGTGATCTTGGATACGCCAGCGCCAGGCTTTAGCCAGGATATTTTTTCCGGGTTGCTAAAATCACATTATGGGTATCTGTCCACACTTCTGTGCTGCGATATGAATTTTTAACAAGAACAAAAACATAGTCTCTGACCAGAGCGGAAAAGCTGGTACTTCACCGATCACAGGGGTTATTAGATACGTGCCGTGCTCCGTGGATCTCGGGGCCTACGACGATTCTACACCCTTCTCTTGTCATCGTCCGTGTTACCCACAGAAGCATTTCACAACCTCTCTGTGCCTTTGAAAAGTCCCCGGGGGAGGCAGTATCGATGCGAAGTGCTCGTAAAAGGGCGGGAATTGATGGACCTGGGGGGAGCAGCTCGCCCGGGCTGCAGAGCGGGGATTCGCCTCCTGGGACGGCACTTTCGAGGTTGTCTGGCGTCGTGTGTTTCCTCTCGCCACGCAGGGAAGCAGGGTATCATTTGTAGTGTGTTTTAACTTAGAATATCGATCTTCAGTTTTCTTCCATTTTATCGTAGGATTTGTGGGGTTTGGACATTCTTCTCGCATACTAGGGCTAACCACGCAGAGGATCCTGTGGGTTCCACTGATACTTGTGATTTCTGGGGTTCATCGTGAACGTTCCACAGCTCCTGGGCAAGCCGTGGGTCACAAGGCGCCCGGCGAGGGAGGGGAGCGTACGGACACAGCCTGGGACGTGGGGGCAGGTTTCTGTGCAGGCTGATCTCTCCTGTCCATGCTGTTAATGACTCAATTTTTTATGGTGGTACGAAATGGAGGACTGTGGGGAAATGTTTCCATGGAGAGAAAGAGTTTAATTCTGGAGAACTTTGTCGAAACATCCCCTTCGGTATTTTGGGGCGAGCAGCTGTGTACTGCTCTCCCACCTCGCCAGCGGACGTCCCGGGACCAGCCCCTGTTTCCGAGACCCCACAAGCCTCCCCTCTTCCCCCAGCGCCCCGCAAAGGGTAAAGCAATGAGGGGGAGATTCCTGGGGTGGAAACTCAATCCCATTTTCCTGACTGTATAGCAGAGGGGGAAAGAGACAGGGATTGCAGGGGAAGGGAAGAATTGGGGGCAATGTGTTCTAAAGCAGGTCGAGACCAAAGTCACTGCCGCGAGTTCTGAATCTGGGAACGGGCCGTGGAGCGATTGGAACACAGCTTGCTGCTCTCCGCATTAACGCTCATAACTACAGCTGACGCGCGCTGAGCGACCGCTGCGTGCCCTGCACGAGGCACTCTGCCTGGATCATTTCATTTAATCCGCACGAGCAGTCTATTCGGTACTACTGCTATGCTCATTTTACCAGCGAGGAAAACGATGTAGAAAGAGGCTGAGTAACTTGCCCAGGTTGGTTATACGTGTAGGAAGTTCGACAGTCTGTCGCCAATCCTTGTCTCCTCGATTCCGGAGTCGGTGCAGTTTCCCACGAGACTTGGGGCGTTTTGTGGGAGGTGCTTCTACTCTGCGGGGCGTCCCTAATCTGCCCTGAATGCCAAGGCAGCTCCCCAGGTCGTAACCTTTCTCAAGGACTTCGATGAAGGCAGCCAGGTGTAACAAGAAGAAGCTGAACCAAAAGTCAAACCTCCTTTTCCAGCATGGGCACTTGCGAGTCCCAGGAACCTGGGCTGATCGTTTTCTGTACGGGAATCTCAGATAGAAGGCTTGGATGATATTTGCTCTTCCAGTCTGACGAGGCTGTTGAAAAGAACAAATGAGAGAATGCTGCACAGGTGAACAAGCTTCAAAAACTACGCAGTACTGTCAAATGTATTCATGCGAGAACAGAGTGGATTGGGGAGACGTGATCTATTGACATTTGCGTCATCTTACACGTCACCCCTGCTGGGTGGGTGGTTTCCAGACATTTCAAGAGGTTCGGAACAAAGTTTGAATCAGGGAGTAGTCTTAGAACGTGAATGTTCGCAATTTATTCATCTTCCTCCTTTTCCCTAGTCTCTCCGTGATGAAAATTGGTTGAAAATATTCATCCTGTGTTTGATAGCTGTCTTGGGCTTCTTAGCCTGCCTTTTGGTTTCCTTATCCGCCAAATAAGCACAGTGGTCTAGGTCTGCACTGTCAACACAGCCACTGACCATGTGTGGCTATTTAATTGAAATTAAATGAAATTAGTTTCTGAGTCACATCAGCTACATTTCAAGCAGTCACACGAGGCTGGCAGCTACTGTATCGGAGCTACAGATACAGAACATTTCCATCACCTCGAAACGTTGTTCTGGACAGCGCTGGTCTAGGTAATTTGTAGAGGCCAATCCAGCTCTAACTCCTATTGAATCAACTTCATTAATTGCTCCTTGTGTGCTTTGAGTGAGGTCCTCTTGCATTTGATATGTGAATACATGTGCGTATTATGTCAAAGAAGGTGTTGGCTTAGTCAATAAAATATATAACAACCTCGCTACATTATATATATGGAATATTTTTAAAACTTCTAATTAAAACATTTCCTGAGGCAATATATTTATGTTACAATTCTGAAATAGGGAGCCTTTAATGTGCTTAGAGAGAGATTCCTTATTTTCACCATTAGGACGTAGAGGGGGCTTCTCTTATGTATCTTTGTGGTTCACGTAACCCAATTCTATTTTAGACAAATATATAAAGTAGACGACTCTCAGAAAGAACCTCCCAACCTCAACCCTACCGCAGTTCTCTGAGAAGCGGAGGCTTCACCCCTGGAGGCATCCGGCATTTCAAACAGTCACATTGAAGGAAAAAAGAATACACATTAGTTTCTATTCCATGTCTTAAAATGCTGACACAAACACCGCCCAGTCATTCATAAACTGAGAATAGGCACAGAAATCTCCTAGTACTTCCAGACAAAAAGTCAAAGTTTAGGCCGGGCGCAGTGGCTTACGCCTGTAATCCTAGCCCTCTGGGAGGCCAAGGCGGGAGGATCGTTTGAGCTCAGGAGTTCGAGACCAGCCTGAGCAAGAGCGAGACCCTGTACTAAAAATAGAAAAAATTATCCAGGCAACTAAAAATAGGGGAAAAAAATTAGTGGGGCATGGTGGCACATGCTTGTAGTCCCAGCTACTCGGGAGGCTGAGGCAGGAGGATCTCTTGAACCTAGGAGTGTGAGGTTGCTGTGAGCTATGCTGACGCCACGGCACTCTAGCCCGGCAACGGAGCAAGACTCTGTCTCAAAAACACAACAACAAAGAAGCCAAAGTTTAAAATTTTTCAAGACAGTTATAAAGGCTTTTTTATTCCTCTGACAATACTTGAAAATATCTAATTCCACGTGTCTCTCTCTCTCTCTCTCTCTCCCCTTTTTTCCCTTCTCTCTCTTTACTTTTTCATCTTAAACTGGACTAGGTGTATTTATTTATTTTCTCCCTGAGTCCTGCGCTTTCAAAAACCATTACAGTCCCAGTGACACCACATTACGGAAAGCATGGAAAACGGAGAAAAGGCGGGCGGGTTGGGAGGGCGCGTCTGTATCTCCAAGGCTCCTTCCCAAGGGCGGTTAGCACTTTGATCTGTTTCCTTTTAAGTCTTTTTACATGAACACTTGTTTTTATTTTTACTGCATAGGTATCATTACAGTATGTATACAACTGTATATTGTGTTTTGAAAAATAACATTTCTATTTTTTACACTTACCAACATAAAATTAGTGCTTTAAATAGAGCCTTTTTTTCCCCTCATTCCTTCTAAAATCAGCTCAGATGGTTAAGGGAGGAAACAAGAAGTACTGTCCCCCTATAACAGCGGCGTCAAGCCAGAGAAGCGTGGCCAGGTTCAGTGATGCCGTCAAATGCACCCAGGGGACAGGAGGGACTTTCTACACAGTCTCGGGGAAGCTGGGCGTGGTCAAAAGAAAGCAGAGCTGCCCCCCACCCCCTCTAAGACAGCACAGGGCTGGCATGGGCCGTGCAAGTGTTTACTCAGATTCCCACCCGGTTAGTGAAAGCCCACAACCTCCTAAGGCAAACATAGGCTGTAGCTCTCAATTTTAAGAATCCTTAAAATTTCCAGAGGTATTTGACTTAGAGTTCAAAATGGGGTAGTCCACCACACCCCGACCTCAAAGACTTCTAGAATTAAGGTAATTAAGGTTTTTTGGGTTGGAAATAACAGAACTCACATCTGGCTAGCATAATGGGGGAAAAAAGGAATGGGGGTGGTTATTGGGAAAAAAAAAAGAGTAGCCTGTGGCACCGAAGGAAGACTGAAGTGCAGGGGGCTCCCTTCTCTTTAGAGAGCTGCCAGCAGTGCCACTAGGCTCTGAAGACGCCCAGACTCTGCCTCTCGGGTCCAAATTTCAGTTTCCAAGGTGAGAAATTGAAACAGTTCAGTTGGGCCAAGCACGTACCTTGTGCCAGACAGCGTGGGCCGGGGCGGGGACGTGGGGGGGACAGTGTCCCATGTGCCTGAGCTCCTTGGTGCAAGCTGGGCAGTGACTCGAGGCGTCCACCACCATCCAGCCTCAGAGAAAGCTCTGTCTTATCCTGAGCAGCACATTTTATGTTGGGTTCTCTCCGCTAGAACTTTCTGCTAGGCTCCACATAGAAATATGATGGGGAGGGTGAGTCCCACTTTCAAGAGGGGGAAGTCTATTTTGGGTGTGAATGCTGTTTAGGAAGAGATTAAGCGCCCCAGAGTTCCAGAGGGAGAATTGCTTTGTGCTCCTCAAATTCAAACACCAGCTAAGCGTCACCTTTGGCCAGTAGAACAACCATCCTTTTGCCAAAGGCCACCACGGTGAGAGGAGCAAGAGCTCCTAGTCACTGCTCGGCAGTCTGACGGTGTGACGCCTTCAGATGCTTTCTTACCGTGTCAGGTTCAGTTACGGGGAGATGTGGCAACACCAAGTTCAAGTGCAGTTTCACCAGTGAATTATCCCCAGGCAGGTTAACAGTGATCTCCTTCCTCCAAACTGCGCGGAGCCGGTTATCCTCTGGGGCCTGACATTGTCCCCAAACATTATCACTGGGCCAAATGATGTGTCTTGCCATAGTTTTCTACTTTCAAATGTATGTCACTGTGATCGAGAAAATCATTCTTGACTTCACGATAGCGTCATAGAAATATGTATTGCACCAGTCAACAGATAATTCAAGTGGGGATCTCCCAAAGTCTTGACGTTTCAAAGGGGCCACTCAAGATGTGCCGTGACAGGGAATGGTACGGATCGGTACTACCTGGACAGAAAGAACAGGGGAGGGCCGTGCAGATGTGCGTTTCCAGGCAGCAGCTGGCTATAGCTTCAGTGAGGCGTCATTTGAAACTAACTCCGGAAACGTCCGTCCTATTAATTTTACTTTGTGACGTACAAAGTTATGTCACATAAAAGCTATGTTCAGATTAATGGCTTATTAAATGCACACGTGTATTTACATTGGTAGTTTGCCTTTATTAATTAGTGTGCTAATAAATTTAATGAAGTTAAACTCAGTAGGAAAATAGAAAGATAACTCATGCCCAAAACACTGGGAGTCATCACTTCAGTCCGTACTATTCCTGTTACAAATAGGACCTCGGTAGCGATCGTCGTTATTTACGTACTTGTTTCCCTTCTTTTTATTCCTTGTTGCTTCTCTCTGTTTTGCACGTAGGAAGCGCTCAATAAACATATTTGCTTCTGAAAGTTTATACCTCCCTGGGGCGAAATGAAATTGTTGGGCAGAACCATTGCAGAGTCCGGCTGGGTTGCGGCTTCGGCTCTCTGCGTGGCCCGGACAGGGGCTGTACCGTCCGCTGTGCCACCTGAGCCTCGACCTCTCCGTCCTGCCTCCCCACCCACCCACGGCGAGGGCCGCCTCCCTTCTCCCCTGCCTCCCCCAAGACCAGCGCCACGGCGCTTCCCTGAACCCAGCGTGGGAAACACTCACACCAGTAACTCATCCGTATTCACAAAATCTTACTCCATTCCACAGAAAGAATATCCCACAAGCAAAGACCTTTTGCGAACTGCTTCATTCCCGATGTGACCAGACACGAAGGACGTTACCAAACTTCCGATTAAGTAGAGGTTGGAATCAGCCTGAGGTGCAAAATGTAGCTCTGAAGGCAAACTTCAGTGTTGCCTTCCTTCTGCTGAGTGTGCTGTTTCCCACGTGGCGGGTGACGTCGGTCTGAAATTTGATTTTGCTGAGTCATTTTCCCCGAGCGGATCTTGACGGCCAGGCTGCACGTGCCGCTGACCGCCCGGCTGCTGAACCACAGAGCCGGGGCAGCTCTGGAGCCGCTTTTCAGACAAACGACCACGCAGAGCAATGTGTTCTCGTCGCCGTCTGGAGCCTGGGTGCAGGGTCAGTGCCTGAGGCAGAGGTGGGAGCTCCGCCGGCTGGACGCCGGCACCTGGGCCGTGCTCTCGTCTGCGGCCACCTGTCGGCAGGGACGTCACAGTCGCCGGGCAGGGACAACTCCAGGCTGCAGCAGCCGCAGGTGCATCTCGCGCCCTGTTTTCTGACTCACAGCCTTGCAGTGCCGGTGAGGCCTCGTTTCCTTTTGTGCTTCAGAAGAGAAATTACAAGGCCAGGTGAGGTGGCTCACGCCTGTAATCCCAGCACTCTGGGAGGCCGAGGCGGGAGAATCGCTTCAGCTCAGGAGTTCGAGACCAGCCCTGAGCAAGAGTGAGACCCTGTCTCTACCAAAAATAGAAAAATTAGCCAGGCG
>VBSM01000483.1:41631380-41645280 GCA_008086735.1 Cheirogaleus medius
GGCTGCCGGCAGTGACTTGGCCTCCTTGGGTTTTTTTTGTTTTGTTTTGAAGTTGTGATATAAACTTTATTTTTCCAAATGAGTAATATTGGAACATTACCAAAGTCTGAACTGCAAAATATTAAAAAAAAAACAAAGTTACTTTTATAAATTAAGTCATGTATGCACTTTTTTTCCCCAATGTGACAAAGCTTAAATTTGATTTAGAAATCTGGAGGGTCTGCGGTCCCAGTTCTTGAAGGATGCCTTTTCCCAGCAAATGACAGCTGGGGCCGCTGGGCTGGTGCCTTCCTCGCTGTGATCAGCTCCGGGCTGAGAGGAGGAATTATGTTTGACAGGTAGTTAAGAAAACTGACAGGAAGCAGCATTCGGCCTCTTTGAAGGTGAGCTGCAATTTGTAAAAGATAATCTAAATCTAATTTACCGAAATTCCATATGGCAAAGCTATGACTGACGTTGCCTCTGTGTGAGGCTCAGATTAAATTACTCCTCCTTTACCTTTCACTGTTCCTTAAATGTTAGCTTTAACACAGGAGGGAAGGGCTGAGATTCCGCATGGCCTGAATGTGGAGCACAGCAATTTCTGGGTCACTGCTGAGCGCGAGGTGCAGACACGTCGATCAGGAATGCGGACTGCCCGGGCCGGGATGGGGCCGGCCAGCCAATGCCAGAAGAATAAGTGTTCACTCAGTTTGCTGAAGAATGAAGGGAGAAAGCAACACGTACTAAGATTTCAGCATAAGAAATGAAATCTGTTTTAAGAATTTACCTTGAGGCCGGGTGTGGTGGCTCACGCCTGTAATCCCGCACTCTGGGAGGCCGAGGTGGGAGGATCGTTTGAGCTCAGGAGTTCGAGACCAGCCTGAGCAAGAGGTGAGACCCCATGTCTACTAAAAATAGAAAAATTAGCCAGGCGTGGTGGTGCGCGCCTGTAGTCCCAGCTACTTGGGAGGCTGAGGCAGGAGGATCCCTTGAGCCCAGGAGTGTGAGGTTGCTGTGAGCTGTGATGTGGCCACTGCACTCCAGCCTGGGCGACAGCAAGACTCTGTCTCAAAAAAAAGAAAAAAAAGAAAAAAAAATTTACCTTCATCTCAAGTAAGGAGGAAAGAAACAAACTATCAATCCCATCTGCAAACTCCTGTGGAGAATCGTTTTATGTTTTCACTGCTGTTATAGAGGAAGAAAAGCATCTCCTTTTATGTGTGGAAAGAGTTACTTCTCAAAAGTTTGGTCTCTATTTAAGTCTGGGGACATATGGCTCAGACCTTCTGGAAAGGTGTCAGTTTCAAGTCTTCAGACCGGCGCAGGCGCGAGCGGGGCGTTGTCCAGGCAGTAGCGTCCCTGACCAGGCTTCCCGCCCTCGCACACGGTCCGGCTCTCCCTTCTGCTACCACTGATTTCCATCCGTGGAAATAGCTTTTTGCCACATGCAGAGTCCAGGGGAGATTCATGTTTGACATTCTTGGGATTTAAGGACAGAGATCGACTCTGCACTGAGTCGGCAAAACAGGAGGAGGGACTTCCTGTCATCATTCCTAAGACTTTTGGGTGCTACTTCCTAGCAAATATGAAGGATTAAAAAAACTAACATCTCACCCCCATTTCTCTGTCCATTCCAGAAGTTTTATGCTAAACCCAGTAAGTCAACAGAGTGTTCCTCACCTGGGAGAAATTACTTGTTGTAACCAAGAGGACACTGGGAATTAGAAAGAGCTAGCTTTACAAAAATCAATCTCCTCTCCCTTTGGACATCTTTGTGGAAGGCCAGACGTCATCAGGATTTTGGAGGTTGTCTTTCTAGTTTTCATTTCTATCTTACTCTTTGGGAGCAGCAGGTAGAGTGATGGTTCTCCACTTTATTTTCTTAACTTTTATTTTTTTAAAGAAAAGGGTCTTTCTCTGTCACACAGGCTGGAGTGCAGAGGCACGATCACAGCTCGCTGCAGCCTTGAACTCCTGGGCTCAAACGATCCTCCTGCCTCAGCCTCCCGAGTAGCTGGGACTACAGGTGCACACCACTATGCCCAGCTAATTTTTTTTTCTATGTTTTATAGAGATGTGGTCTTGCTATGTTGCCCAGGCTAGTTTTTAACTCCTGGCCTCAAGCGATCCTCCCACGTCAGCCTCCCGAAGTGCTGGGATTACAGGTGTGAACCACCACATCTGACCTGGTTCTCCACTTTAATGTGCTGATAATGAGAACCATCCGTTTGTCCCCTTTCCTGTCCTTCCCTTAGGAAGATAGTGGAACGTGGGGTGTTAAAGCCACACCCGGCAGCAAAGCCAAGCTGGGACACCCCAAGGGACCCCCCTCAAATCCCCGGCCCCTTCATAGAAAGGAAAATAGGTCTGCAGGAAAAAAGCAAGACTCAAACCAACAGTTCCTCCTCTCCGCCTCCCCTGCCTCAGTGGCCATGCCTAGACCGTCCATAAAAGTGGGTGGCACGTGGGGTTTCCTCAGCCCAGAATATGACACAAAATCACCCGCAACTGTACCGTGAAAGCTGCTTTTTTAAAAAATATTAGAGGACCTCTTCATTTCAGAGTTTTCTGTTAAAACTTGGAATCCCTTAGGAAAGGTGACTTAAATGACGATCGGCGAGTACCTTACACATCCGCTAGCACATGAGCAGGGAGTGAGGGACTGGGGCAGGGGGGAGGGGGTTGGGACATGCAGAGTGTGGGCAGGGGAGGGGGAGGGTAGCAGGGCCTGGGAGGCCTATCCTGCCCCTCCAATGAGGCATGAAAAGCTCAGAACTGGGCGCTATGAAATGGCGACAAGATTCACGGCACTTGTTTACGAAACCGTCATGAGGACAGAGTGGGACTGTGCGTATTTCAATCCCTCTGAATGCCAAACACTCTGTCAGTACTAGTTTAACCGTGTTTAGTTCCGGGACTGGCCGTGGCTCTGCCACTCAGACCCGTCCCCCCTCCCCCACCATCCTTGCTTGCCGGCCTTGCTCTGCAGAGGGGAGGTGGCGTGGGCGTCTACGTACGTACGCAGTGAAATATATAATCTTAGCACACGGTCCCTCGGGCTAAATTCTAATCTCATTGTTGTGAACTTGGGGTACACGATGATAAAGCATGGAACCCTTTCTGGTCTAAATATTACCTTTTTCTAGTTAGAAGGCTACGACAATGGCGCTCAGCATATTCAGGATATTTTCACCAGCTACGCACAAGGTGTGGGGACGGTCCCCTCTGCGGTGGCCGACTTCCATCCTGCACAGCTTTTCGGTCGGTCACTGGCTCTTCACCGTGGTCAGCAGCCCCCGCCTGCTCTCTGTGACAAGAGGTGGCCCGTGGACACCCTGCAGCCCCCACCGCACCCTGATTTTTCTCGTGTGCCTTTTATTTTTCCACGGACATGAATGCCTCTCAGCACCACGACCATTTCTGCTTCCCCGACGTTTCTCCAACATCTCTCCTTGTGGAGCTCTCTCTCGTTTCTCATTGCCTTCATGATTAAAGAGCACGCGCCGTAGGTTTCCGACAAACCTGGGTCTGAGTCCCAGCATGTTGGCAAGTTCTGTGCGTGACTTCAGACAGTTACTTGACACAAAGCCTTTGTGCCCTCACCTGCCAGAGGAAGCTGCCATGAGACGAAAGAGCTAAGAGAAACAAGAGACAAGATAATGCAGAGCACCGGCGACATGCCGGGCCCGCGGAAGACACACGGTATGCTCTCATTCCCTCATCTCCTCAGCTGCAGCCAAGAACCTTCCCTCAGTGCCCACGTCTTGGAGATCCCTCTCCCGTCTGCGCCCCTCTGTCACCTGCCATCTGCCGCCTCCGTTCCATGCTGAGCACTTTGAGGGAAAGAAATGTGCCTTCCGGCTCCTCGGGACGGGATTTGGTGCCTCACACCTAGTAAATGCGGTGGGGTCGGGGTCGGGGGAAGTAAGTCAGCTGCCCCAGTCCCTCCAGAAAGCTAACGCACACTCCCAGTTCTGTTTTGGAGGAGGAAAATAATCCGGTTTCGAGATTGCCATTAGTATGGCGCTCATCCCTTGCGCGACCCCTGGCTTTTGTGCTGCTTCTCAGTGTAAAAGTCCCGCCGCTGGCCCTTCTGTGCACGCGTGACTAAGGCTTGTCTCTTTCTCCACCTGTGTCCCCCAGAAATGCCACGGACAGTGGGAACTTGGCTAGGGAGGGTCACGGCAGGAAGCGGAACTCAGCTCAAATATAAAACAGAGGATTGTCGGCCGGGCGCGGTGGCTCACGCCTGTAATCCCAGCACTCCGGGAGGCCGAGGCGGGCGGATCGATCAAGGTCAGGAGTTGGAAACCAGCCTGAGCAAGAGTGAGACCGTGTCTGTACTAAAAATAGAAATTAATTGGCCAGCTAAAACTATATAGAAAAAATTAGCCGGGCATGGTGGTGCATACTTGTAGTCCCAGCTACTCGGGAGGCTGAGGCAGGAGGATGGCTTGAGAGCGAGACCGAGTCTGTACTAAAAATAGAAATTAATTGGCCAACTAAAACTATATAGAAAAAATTAGCCGGGCATGGTGGCGCGTGCCTGTAGTCCCAGCTACTCGGGAGGCTGAGGCAGGAGGATGGCTTGAGCCCAGGAGTTGGAGGTTGCTGTGAGCTGGGCTGACACCACGGCACTCTAGCCCAGGCAACAGAGTGAGGCTCTGACTAAAAAAAAAAAAAAAATACATAAAACAGAGAATTGTGCGTTTCGAGGCGTGGGCAGAGTTGAGAGAAGCGGCATGGTGGCACCTGCACCCTGGCAGAGAGGACGGGGCAGCTGGAGGAAGCAGGAGCCGTGGGCGTGGGGAGGAGACACAGCCACCGCCAGAGACGGGGCCAGAGCAGAGTCCCCTGGGGGGGGGTGGATACATCCCCTGACCTCCCTCTCCTCTCCCACATCAATCTCCCGCCAGTGTTTCCCATTTGCTGCATCTATGGGGAAGCCAGCAGCAGAGGACGGGGAGGGAATCAGCCCCCAGGGCATGGAGCAGAGCAGGAAGGGAAGAGAGTGTATCTGGAGTCGGGGGCTGGAGGACAAACCGGTAAAGGGAGACCTGCAGTTTGTGTGTCTAAGAGTCTCAGAAGTTAAACGGTTTTGTCTCACATCACGGACTGGGAGGCAGGATCGCAGAGGACTCGTCCGAGTTCCCGTGGCCACCATGGGGGCACTTGGCACCACCCCTGCGCTGTCCCTCACGAAACTCACAGCCTAGACGTCATCACACAAACCCAGATGGAGGGGCGGTCGACAGAGCTGTTCCAAATTAAAGGAGACCCAAGAGGTCTGACAACTAAATGCAACCTGTCATCCTGGATTGGATCCTGGGTTCGACAATTTTTTTTTTCTTTTTCTCTAAAGGACACTAGTCAGACAATTCACAAAATTTGAATAAGATCCATAGATTAGAAAAATATAGTATCATTGTTAATTTTCCTGGCATAGGTAATTGTATCGGGATCATGTAAGAGAATGTCTTTTTCCTGTTAGAGGGAAATACACTTGAAAGTATGTCATGGGAAGGGGGCACAATGTCCCCAACTTACTCTCAAATGGTTCGAAAGTGTGTGTATGTGTGTGTGGAGAGAGAGAGAGGAGAGAATGACAAAGTAAGTAAACACGGGGAGATGTAAACTATTTGGCAGATTTGGGTGAAGGGTGTTCTGGGGAGTTCTTGTACTCTTTCAGCTATTCTGTGAGCATGAGGTCATGCTTTAAACGAGAAGGGGGTGCTGGCCAGGGAGTGAGGGTGATGCAGGTGGGAGCTGCTCTTTCACACTGAGAAAATGGTCAGTTCCCCCCGGTTTCCCTAGAGCCTCATTAAACGCAGGCTGCTCAGACCATCCTGGGCCCCGGGATTGCTTACACTCTAGACCTCTCACCGGGGTTCTATTCCTTTCGTTAGCATTTGTTCTATTTTCATTTTTAATGGTCCGGTCTCAATGTTTCGATATTGGAAGCTGCCCCCAATTCTTTTTAGAAGTACGAATGTTCACTTTAAAATCGGCAGAAACCAGGAAAAGCAGAGGGCCATGCCATGTCTCTGTTGGAGGCGTGGAACTTCCTGCCAGCCATGGAAGGAAATGAGCGAGTGATGAGCATAATACTTGTGCCAATCTTGAAACTCGATTATTTTCCTCCTCCAAAATAGAACTGCTCATATCGTGTTAGCTTTCTGGAGGAATTGGAGCAATTGGCTGACTTCCCCACCGCCTCATCCCGTCCCCGAGCAGCTGTTTGAAAGGCCGTGACTGCGTGTATGCTACACGCCACATCTTCCCAGATGTCTGAGAGAAAACCAGTAACTGCAACGGCTTTTAGTGTGGGAAAGGCACAACTAAAGCTAGTAAGACTTCAAGGAAAGTTAGAATACGATCCTAGTCTTAGAAAAATTCCCACATTAATTGGGGTATTCAGTTTTGGTGGTGATTGTTTTTTGTTGGGGGGTTTGGAGATGGGAAAGGTCCGTGTTTCTCAGCACGCTGTCAATTTTAGCCCAACTGGACGCTAAGAAAAATGGAGAAATTCTGCAATGTCACACTATAGAATTGAAAAAGAGGGAGCCCTGGGGCCAAGTATCAGTATGATTGCTTTTAAGATCTAGACTACCAGGCAAGTACCATGAGTTTAAGTATCATTTTTTTACGACACCGGAATTTCACTGTTTTACTAATTCAACAAACAGGTATTAGGTGCCTGCTGTGTGCCGGGCACCGTGGGAAACAAAGTCAACTAACACTTGATTTTGTCTTATGTTGCTTTCGCAGTCCATGATTTCCTGTTGCCTGCAAAACTGATGACTTTGTGAATACAGTATTATACTCCGGCAGGTGTAAGTTTCTATCGATATAGGACTTCTAGCAGGAACCAGACTTAAGGAAACGACACTTCAGGATTGTGAAAAGTTTAGTCTAAAGTTGCCTGCATACATATTTTGTGTTCAGTCTAAAGGTTTCCACATAGTGAATTGTAACCTACCTGGATGTGTAAACAGACTACGACTTATTCTTGTAACAA
Source organism: Cheirogaleus medius (assembly GCA_008086735.1). Taxonomy (NCBI): domain Eukaryota; kingdom Metazoa; phylum Chordata; class Mammalia; order Primates; family Cheirogaleidae; genus Cheirogaleus; species Cheirogaleus medius. The sequence goes on from VBSM01000483.1 coordinate 41,638,381, forward strand.
ATAGCTGAGTCTCCGCCAGTCGTGGCCCCTGAGTCTCAGCGGATCACAGGCGGCCAGCCATCCAAGTGTGTCGTAATAAGGCAAACACCGAGGTAGCCAGCCTCGCTATTCTGCACTTCACTTCCGTTTTCTGTCCATAGATGTTCTATGACCATGTGGCCGCCCTTATTCCAAACCTATTCTGGTTGAGAGGATGGGGGCCGTCAGACTCACAAACCCTCCTTTGCTCAATTAAATTCTGTTGAATTTGTCTAAAGTTTGTCTTTTAACATGATACTCACTGGGCAGATGGCTGGGGGTGGGGGGAACATTCAAGAGCCCAAAGAGCGGAAATCTCTGAATCATCAACGTTCAGCCATAGATAGTTCATTCATGCAATGATTTATTTTGCTGAGAAATATCATTTTGGTAAGCTGTAGTTGGGTGTCAAAACACATTTTTGAATAGTACATCTGGTTTGGTATTGCAAACTGAGCGGCAGTAGAACAAGAATAAATGCCATGCATTTTTTTTTTTTTTTTTTTTTTGTCTTAGTTCTTTTGGGCTGCTATAACAAAATACCCGAGACTGGGTAATGTATAAACAGTCAAAATTTCTTGCAGTTTTGGAGGCTGGAAGTCTAAGATCAAGACATGACAGGCTCAGTGTCTGGTGAGGTCCTGTCCTTGCTTCCCAGACAGCATCTCTGTTGTTGTGTCTTCACGTGGCGGGGGAGATGGGAGGGAGCAAACCACTCTCGAGCCCTGTCATTAGGGCCCTGACCCCACCCAGGAGGGCTTGGTCCTCGTGACTTAGGGCCCCATCTCTCGATACTGTCACATTGGTGATTAAGTTTAACGTGAATTTGGGGATACACATCCAGACCACAGCAGGTCTGCTTGCTCACGTAACTGCTTCATGTCACCTTTGAGTGTGTGGACAATTACATGCTGCAAGATTCCAATCATAATTGCAAAAGAAGCAGCCCTGGCATGTTTGTGACAGTAGCCTGACACCATCAGAATAAGTTCGTAGGCTCCCAAGGTGAGCACTTTGAAGTACAGCACTGATTTGGATGGATGGATACGTTGAAGAAATATCTTCATAACTTTACAATACCCCTTTATACACGAGTTGGAAGGCCTATAGCAATACAATGCAATCATTAAAATAACATAGAAAAATTTTTCCAATGTGGTAAAATGCTCGTGGTAGAATGTTATGTGCTAGCCAGCCTCCAAGATGGTCACCAACATTTCCCTTTTCCTGATGTTCACGCCAGGGTGTAGTCTCCTACTCGGTACCCGGTTTAGTCTGTATGACCAATAGGATGATGATATGTCACTCTTGAGATTAGGTTATGAAAGACTTTGGATTCTGCCCCACTCCGGGGGGGGCAGCCTCTGTTCTTCGGGCTCTGTGGAGAGGTGACCCCCTGAGCAGCTGCAGCCGCCTGCCCATAGCTGCAGAATGAAGTCAGACGCCACGTCCCAGCTTTCAGATGACTGGAAACCACAGCCCCAGCTTGACTGCAACCTCATAAGGAATTCTGATTCAGAGCCGCTCAGCTCAGCCTCTTCCAGGTTCTTGACCCTCAGAAACTGCGTGAGATAATGTGTTTATTGTTTTAAGCAGTTAAATTTCGGGGCAATTTGCTACCCACAACAGATAACTCACACTGCTAAATGAAAACCAAAAAGGTGTGATAGAAGTTTGCTTAAATGTGAACAGTGATTATCACCGACTGATGAGTATGAGTAATTTTTTCCATGTTAATTACATATCACTTTTTTTAAATAGAAAAAAACCAAACAAACAAAGGGAGAGCTTTTTGGTTGCGGTTTGTTTTAATATTAACACAGAGTGCAATTTAAAATGGATTTTCTTTCATTTTTATCACCACACGTGGGCCCCAAGATTCTGCAGGGACAATGACTCGCTGGAGAAGGAGGGCCTGCGGCGCCAGGCACTGTAATCCGGCCAAGAGTCTGAATCGAGCACTAGCCAGAGGTGACGACCAGGTGGCTCTGGCTCGCAAAGGCACACACCGCCGCACCAGCTAGCGCTGTGCAAAGGCCTTTCTAATTGGGACATAACTTCACACTTACAGAAAAGTTACAAGAATAGTACAAAGAATTTCTGTATGCCGTCATGTCTGTACACCGAACGTTCTGTGACTAGAATATGAACATCTCATTATAGTTGCTTTATCGTTCTAGACAGATGATAAATAGAGATAGATATACATAATGTGTATGTCTCCTCTTCATAGCACTTCTCAGCACTGTCATTTTACATTTATTTGTGTAATTCTCTGATTACACTTGTCTTTTCGGCTAGACTGTGATTTCCATGACTTTCTGTTTGCCATTTTATACTGGAGGCTAAAACTGGCTCATAGCACATGCTCAATATTTTGTTTCACGAACGAAGAAATGAAAGGAATTGGGAAATGTTTCAAATCTTATACAATATCGTTCTTCTTTCCCATTTTGTATGATACTTTCCCACAAGACCTTTAGACACTTTTACCCTTTTATTTTTTATTTTTAGAAAAATTTTAAAGTTATTTAAAAATTTTTTATGTGTTTTATCTGTGCCTATTGGTTGGGCAAGGCAGTAAGAGTCAAGATGCAATGCTGACCTAAAATCCGAAAGCTGGTGGAAGGCCACAGAAAACAGGGAAGAGAGTGGGAGGCTGAAAAGTAGGGCCTAGAAATGGCATTCAAAGCAGGACATTAAGGTAACGTTTCCCAGTGGGGTAGGCTCTGTAAATTCTGTGTATCAGTCAGGATGGGCTAGGTTATGCTGCTGTAACAAACTGTCCCAAGTCTTGGTGTCTTAAAGATTTATTTCTAATTCACAATATATGACCAACATATGATCCTTGGTGCTCAGCGAGGAACTCTACTCTGAAGCAGCCCTGTCAGGAGCCCTGCTAGTCATCATGCCAGAACAAAGGGGACTCAGGGAAGTCTCACATCACTAGCGAGATCCTCTGGCTTGAATGTGACATTTGTCATTTCCGCTTCCAAATCATCAGGCATAAGTTGTCACATAACCCCACAGAACCACAGAGGCGGCAGGAAATAAGATTCTACTACATGCCCAGAAGACAGGACTGGTAATATTTGGTGAATAGCACTAATGACTATGAGCAGCAGCATTTTTCCTTCTCTGTAGTCTCTACTGTAAGTTGGATTTAGGCCGGACGTGGTAGCTCACGCCTGTAATCCTAGCACTCTGGGAGGCCGAGGCGGGAGGATCGTTCGAGGTCAGGAGTTCGAAACCAGCCTGAGCAAGAGCCGTCTCTACTAAAAATAGAAAGAAATTAATTGGACAACAAAAAATATATAGAAAAAAATAGCCGGGCATGGTGGCGCATGCCTGTAGTCCCAGCTACTCGGGAGGCTGAGGCAGGAGGATCGCTTGAGCCCAGGAGTTTGAGGTTGCTGTGAGCTAGGCTGACGCCACGGCACTCTAGCCCGGGCAACAGAGTGACACTCTGTCTCAAAAAAAAAAAAAAAGTTGGATTTTAGGAAGTGGACAAACAGCAAACAATGAGAATTTTACAGATGCTCAACATCAAGTCATTGCTTTTATTTATCCAACACAAGTGTTTCCCAGTCTTCCATCCCTCACCTGTCTTCCTTCCTTCCGTGTCTTCAGTGTCATCCCTGGTCATCTCAGAAAGATTTAATAACCAAATCCAAAGCATCTCTGATCATTTGTTTGAACTCTTTTTAGTATATTGATTTATATCCGTCCATGCCTGTAGCCAACAAATGTACAGCACACCTACTATGTACCAATAGAATCAAACTTGCTCATTGCAAAAAATTAGTCACAACCGCTTATAATTTCAACTGTTTCTTTGAGATAGTGGTGTAGCGAGGCAAAAACACCAACGTGTGGAATCCAGGATTGTCGTCTCAACTATACGTTCCAGATACACTAGCTGAAGAGAATGGCCTTGATATCAGTATTAGATTTCTGAGAGTAACTTCCACTGCCAAAGCCTGGTTACATTGGCCAGACTACATTGCATTAAACTAAATCGCTAACACAAACAGGTCAGCTTACAGCTGTAATCTTGATATTTGTTGAATCATATTTACAAAACACAACAAAAGCAGCCTTTGGCTGTGACTAAGCAGCAAAGAGAAGCAAGAATTGAATCATATTTCAGATCATTTAAATATGAAACAGAAGACAGGGGTTCTACCAGATACCCCAGGGATTTTGTGAACTTTATGAAGTCAGCTGAATAATTTAGCTCTCCCATATGCTAGAGTCCCTTTAACTTCGTCCTGTGTGTGTGCATTTGCCCGAGTGTGTGTGTGTGTGTGTGTGTGTTCACTACTCACCAGCACAGTAAATAGCAGTGTTGGGAGGTTAGAAAATTAAACAGGGAAAAGAGGACTGAGCCCATGGAAAATCTTTTGAGAGCTCCCAGAAAGAGGAAAAGCAGCTTCTGGTAAATACCATTTTTCTCCTTTATTCACTCGGCCCCTCCTATGTGCTAAGCGCTGCTACTAGAGCCAGAGATACTGCAGGGAGTGATCTCGGAGGGGTCTCTGCCTTCATGGAGCTTATATTCCAGCTGGCAGGGAAGACAGTCGGCACATAAAGACACACATGATAACACCAGCCCATAACGAATGCTATGAAGAAAATAAAGCAGGATAGAAAACGTGACAGATGATGTCAACGATTAGGAGATGCCTTTTTATTTATTTATTTATTTGAGACAGAGTCTCGCTCTGCTGTCTAGGCTGGAGTGCAGAGGTGTCATCACAGCTCACAGCAACCTCAAACTCCTGGGCTCAAGCATCCTCCTGCCTCGGCCTCCCAGAGTGCTAGGATTACAGGCATGAACCACTGGGCCCGGCCCCTGATAGTTTATAGAGAGACACTGAAAGTTAAAAAAAAAAAAAATCCCATTTATATATATAAATTTTCGTAATCTGCATAAAAAATTATGGAGAATATTTACCAAACTGCAGAAAGGATTGCAGAGTTTGTTGGATTTTTTTTTCCGCTCTCTCTGTTCTGTTCAATTTTTTTTATAGCAACAAACTGTCAACAGTTTTTACTTGACAGTGAGGTTAATTCTGTTATTGTGCTTTTTAAAAAATCACCTCAAAGAAATCTTAGACAACCAATATCTTTATGCCACAGCACTGTAGTAATGTTTAACAACGCAGTTACAAGCTCCGTGAATTCTTCAGGTAGAAAGTACAGTTACATATTGCTCCTCAGCCTTTTGGCTGAGATCAAGTGCAGAAAGTACAGTTATGGACACAGGCAAAAATGCCACTCCCGGTGACAATGGCGGAGATGAATGTCTGATGAATGTCTCAAAGAAGAGAATGACTCCATTAAACTAAAAGAACTTGGAAGCAGAGTATAAATTGAAGTCCCACGAAAGGCCTCTGGCTCCCAGTGCAGGAGCGAGCTTGTCGTGAGTGAACGAAATGAAACGAAACAAAGGGGTTGAAATTAAGAGAGTAAAGAAGGGACGTTATTAGGAATCCAGTCTTTCCATGCAGTCTGTCTGTATTCTGTAAATCTCTGTGGCATCTTTGGGCCTCAAATTTCCATCCATCTCTAAATAGGATCGCCAATTAAGAGTTATTTATGTGAGTCAAACAAGCATGTATAGTTCTAAATAATTAAAGCCATTCAGCACTTCCAGAGCCGATCTGAGCATGGTGTAAAGTACGTCTTCTCTCTCTGCTTTCAGGGAAAGCGAATGTGCAAAGTCACAGGAAAGTGAGGGTTTTCAGCAGAGGCCAAGAATCACGTTTTTCCGCCGGCTGAGGCACAGGTACACGTTGACCAGACAGTCAGTTCATGAATTTGGAAATAAATGCCGTGAGGAAATGAAGACCTCACAAGTCAGGTTGGCAAAGGGCCAGATGCAAGGACGTTTATTAAGCATGAAGAAGATTTGTAGGTAAGGCAGGTGTGCCACCTGGCCAGCAGGTGCCTGGGAGTGACTCGGAATGGCTGTTTCCTTTGGGAGATGCAGGTGACCCCTCATGCTCCCACGGCGCCGTCTGCCCCGAGCGAGGGCACAGCATGGGCCGTGGGACGCAGTGCGCAGTGGCAGGGGGCGTGTGACACTCAGGAGCACGAGCCAGCACTCACGCGGGAAATGCTTAGGAGTTCAGGAGAGTAGACAAGAATAGGTTGCCTTACGTGCCAAATTCTCAAAAGCATTAGATTGTCCTCGATTAGTGTCAGCTAACAGGGTAATATCTCAAGACGGACAGACTTGACCTTTTTGTGATTTTTTTTATCAGCCCTTTCAATTCTACTGTAAACTCCTTAAAAACGTAGCCAGGTGGACTGCAGAGCGCCACGTCCTGGTGTTGGTTAAGGGCCGGTAACTTCTTGCAAGGAGACAGAGTGGCCTGGGGTGGCCTGGCCATCGTGTGACGGGGTGCCCACAACCCCAGCGAGGTATCTGGTGTAAATGACTCAGGTGAAGGATTTTTTTGTTGCAAATTTTTGAGCTGTCCACTCCCTGGCATACACACAGATCAGCACTGCTGAGGGGACACGTCTCGGCCTCTCCTGGTCTCTAGGGGGAGAGGTTTCTCCCAGCCTCTCCCCACCATCTACTCCCTCCAACCTTGAGGAGCTGGAGGGATTTAACTGGTAAATTTGTTAGATTTAACCCTCTCTATCCACTTCCTTCTTTCTCTCTGAGGCAGCCAGGCCTGCAACAGCCTCCCCGCCCCCGCCCCACCCTGCAGGACAGGCAGGTGGAGACCGTCAGGGTCTGGGCTGGCGAGTCAGGCTCCATCTGGGGTCTGGTTGGGACACCCATATGGCTTCCCATGAAGCCACGTCCTCAGGCCTGGCCTCTATTTTGACATAAACAGGATTTGTTTTATTTAGACATTACACATT
>VBSM01000483.1:41654185-41666291 GCA_008086735.1 Cheirogaleus medius
GATACAGGAATGTCCAGTGCTGAATAACAGGAAAAGGGACCGTTCTGGAGCACTTGGCATTCGCAGGCACGGTGCAGATTTGATCAGCAGGCCCTGGAGCGGCGCGGTGCCGACGGCAGCGACTTCCTCTTGCGCGTTCACCGCTGCCCCGGTCCCGCCGGCGCCGTCCTCCCCACAGCAGAGACCGCGAGAAACGGTCGCTGCGGAGGTGGAGCCCTTTCTCCTGCTCAGCAGACCTGTCTTGGCAGGGGCTACAAATAATGTCATGTCGAGGTTCATTTTTTAAGACAAAGTACATTCAAATTCATTTGTCTTCAGATTTTAATAATATCCTTTGATACGAGTTTTGTCCAACAAAACCGCATTGGGAATTACTGATGAATATTTCTTGCATACTTTTCTAAATTTCCTCTTTCAGAGAAACATCATTACAGTTCTGCAATCCCTTATCCACTATTCCAAAACCCAAAAAGCTCTGAAAAAGGAGAGTTTATCACAACACTATTGGCAGCAAAACCGGATCTGCCCTGAAGCTGTTTGAAGGCAAAAACCCAACCTGAACTGTTAAGAGCCTGTTGATCGTTGTTATTTATCCCACAACATAGCACGAGGTAAATACATTTTCTGCAGAAATGGTAATGTGCTCTATCACTCAGACCCCATTTTACATACTCTGCGCTACGTCACCATTCTAAATCTGCACAAATCTGAATTCTGAAACACACCTGGGCTCAAGAATTTCAGATTGAGAATTGTGGTCCGATAAATATTCATTAAACAAACCAATGACCCAGGGACTGAGTGTGCTTCACTGCACTAACCCCAGCCCGGCTCTGACTTTGTGTCCTTTTGAGCAGTGACCGTGCGCCCCTTGGCGTCCCGCCGGCCATTGTCTCAGGAGGGAGGAGCTCTCGTCCCGGGTGTTGCTTCCAGCCACCTCGGGTTTCTTGTCGCACATGGTGACGGACGGAGGCTGAAACCTGGGCCGCCACCGGATCGTTCCGCCATGTGGTCTGTTTACCCACTCGCTCCTCTGTTCATTCACCAAACATTTGTTACGTGTGACCACCAGGTATAATTTTTGCAGATGGCATTACATGTCAGAACAACAAAATCACTTACGAATAGGGCATCTGTATTTTAAATGGACCATATTCATATTCCAGATCCACATTAAAAACAAATTTTCCTTTATAAGTGACAAAACAGTATACCGAGGCCTCACCACAGGGAGAAGTCAAGGAACCAAAAATTTATTATTTAATTTAATCACCAACCACGATTGTCTGCTAAGATATTTCCATACTGATTATTATGGGCCAGAAATAATGCTGCTGTATTGATTGATTGAGTGTTTGAGTCAGAGTCTCGCTCTGTTGCCCGGGCTAGAGTGCCGTGGCATCAGCCTAGCCCACTGCAACCTCAAACTCCTGGGCTCAAGCAATCCTCCTGCCTCAGCCTCCCAAGTAGCTAATTTTTCTATTTTTAATAAAGACAGGGTCTCGCTCTTACTCAGGCTGATCTTGAACTCCTGACCTCAAGCAATCCTCCCACCTCGGCCTCCCAGAGAGCTAGGATTACAGGCGTGAGCCACCACACCCGGCCGATGTGCTGTATTCAATCAAAATATCCCTTGGAGCGCAGCACTATTTCAACTAGTCTGTTCTCTTTGTCACAGTCTACTCTAAACACGTTCGAGAGACCTGTGGCTAGACGGTCCCTAAGACATTGCTTCACCTCTGGGATGATGATTTTGCAAGCGATATTTTTAAGACACGAATTGCCTTTGTCCAAGAGAAATCTTAAAAAGTAACGTTTAGGAACAGAGAAGAGTGGGGGGAAAAATAGCAAAATTTCTAAAATGAGGCATTAATGGTCCATGGTCAAGAGAGCTGCCAACTCTGGCTCCAACGCGTTGTGTATTTTTAAATGTCACGGTTTCTTCTGGACCCAGAGTCCTCACCAACACCATGAAGTCACACGAGTAAGTCGTCTTCAAATCCCTTCCAGGTCTTCGACTTGGGAGACCCAGTGAAGTATAGTAGAGCCAGACATAGTTCTGAGTCCTGGCTCTGCCAATTAACTAGTTGTGTGGCTTCATGCAAGTTACTGACCCTTTCCATATCATCAGTTTCTATGCCGGAGATACGGTGGTCTACGGCCGCATCATACAGAATCTGGAGATATAATGGAGTTATACAGGTATAGAATATGGAGGTACAACAGTACTTTTATACCGAGTTCTTCAGAAGATTAAGTGAGTTATATGGCAATAATTATTTCCACTCTGATTTCTTTCAGTCAACACTCACTGGTTATAAAATCAATTTTCTGCTCCGTGGATTATCTGAGGCAATTTAGAGCTTTCTATTCTTACCGCACAACGGAAATTTGCTAGTAGGGTAGGTGGAAAATATGAAGAGCTATGGAAAAGTGTAGACTTATTTGGAGAGGGGGTTCTCACTGATTCCCTAAACTGGATAAAATTGTTTTTCAATTATCTGTTGTTTTAGATTTTTCATGCCCTTATCCTTTTATTTTGCTGTGAGCAATTAAATGTGAACTAGCCAGGGCATGTAAAACCGATGGAATAGTCCCTGCCCTCAGAGTCACAGCCTAGAAAACTGGTGGTCGTGGCATATCATTATAAAAAGCTTTATTTTTTCATTCAAAGACTTGGAATGGTATTACAAGTTAACAACACAATTGTCATATCTGTGGGCAGGATGCACAAGGGAGTTTGAACTGAATGACATCAGGATTCCTTCTACCTTTAAATTCTGATTCTGTAATTCTGCCTACAGATCAAATGCCAAAAAATATCCTCAAAGCCTGGAGTGGAATAAACTAATCCTAAAAGTCACCAATAGGCTCTCCTGCAGGCTGCGGCTGAAAGATGCATCTCATTAGCTCTTCTGGGGCAGGAGGGAGGGAAAGATACTGTAACGCGCGACAGGTTTCCCAGGGAAACCGTCTTCCTTCTCCGGGTGCCACTTATTGATCGGCACTTGAGGGTTGTGAGGATACTCTGAAGGGGTCCCACAACAATTTTCTCCTTGACCTGTTTGTCAATCACAAACTTCCAGGACTTCCTGAATGGCAAACTTGATAGCTCTTATCACGTAGTGTTAAAACTCTAAGCAGAGGTATTTTTTAAAATGCAGGTTCTATAAATATACCCTCTTAATACCAATTAACATCAATTAAATAAAGCTGTGAAGGACTCCGTTTCATGCTGGAAAGTTATCCCTTAATGCACTGAGATTGAGAAGGTAATAGCTCTTCTGAGCACTGATACGTATGCACATCTCTCTGTGTAGACAGAGGATAGACATAGTATTGTAGAGAGGGGCTTATATTAACATACAGGCATGTATCCCCTACTGTGATCATATGCTGTTTGGAAGCTGCGGAGACAACTTCTGCTAATATCAGTTGAACTTGAATTCTATAAAAGCTACTATAGAAGCTCTAGAAGTAGGTATGACTATTACCATCTCGTAGATGAGAAGAGAGCTCAGAAAGGGCAGGAGGTCCAAGGTCATCGCCCTCCCGGTGCCGTGTGTCAGCACTCGGGTCTGTCCCGCTCCAGAAATCCTGCCTTCTCCACTCCGCCACGCTGCTCCTCTCGTGCGGGAACAGATGGCACAACGCATTATCTCACCCACTTGCATAAAAGCCAGGCCCTGGAGCAAGCATGTCCCTGGAATGGGCAGATTGTTCATTCGTTCACCCAACACTCTGAGCGCCCACCGTCAGCCAGGCTGTTCCGGGCAGTCAGTCCAAACAGGCGAGTGAGACAAAGAGCTTCGTCTCTGCGGCTTACCGCTCACTAGAGAATGTCGGGCCCTGAACTAGGAAACAAATACACGAACACGATAACTCTAATTAGCAGTAAGTACTTTGAATAAAACAGAAAGAGGTGACGTGGTTGCCATCATTTAGGCAGGAGAGCTGCATAACTTACACAGGGTGGCCGAGAAAGGCTTTGCTGAGAAGGTGGCACTTGAGGTTAGACCTCACTATCGAGGACTGAACTACTTCAAGGTGTAGGGAAGAGAAAACAGCAAGTGCCAAAGCCCTGAGCCTGGAGACAACCCGGCGTGACCCACGTGGGAGGAGCGTGGCGAGCCCACTGGGAGGGAGGCAGGAGACGCAGGCCGGGCGGGCGAGGGCCAGCTAAGCGCAGCCCGCCGGCGTGGTGAGGAGTTTGTGATGGGAATCACGCCCCGATCCGATTTGTGCTTTTAGAAAGATGGCTCTGCTCTGCAGAAGACGAGTCGTAGGACCAGGGTGAAAGCACGGAGCGCGGTTTGTCAGGTACGGCGACGGCAGGAGGCTGAGCAGGAGCTGCGGGTGCACAGATCGGAGCCATTCTTGTTGGTGGGTGACTGTGGGCACTGAGGGGAAAAGAGAAACCGAGGGTCCTCCCTCCGTTGGGGCTGGAGGAACGGGACGGACGGTGGCTCCATCGGCCGACACGGGTTAGAGAGTGGAAAGCAGAGGTTCTGCCCAGGGCGGGTTAGGTTGGAAATGTCTATTCGTTATCCAAGTGGGCGTGTTAAGTAGACAATTGAGTATCCGTGTCTAAAATTCAGTGCCGAGGCCAGGCCAGGAGGCATTGGTTTGAGAGACATTAGCACACTGATGGGGCTTTCAAACCACGCACTTCCTTGGGCCAGAGTGTACGTGGAGAAGAGGGAAGCGGGCCCGTGATTCCCACGTGTTGTTAGATTTACTCACCTCCCCAAGGAATTTCCCAGTTATTCCTGATTTATGAGATGTGCCTCACATCTGAAAGCCACAAAGCGGGGCCATTTGTCCTTTGACATCAGAGACACTTCTTGTACATCTTGATCAAATAATATGCAACATATTTAATAATAATTGTGAGCCTCAGTGTTTTCCGTATTTCACATTGTTTAAATAATGCTACCATGCCTTAGCTCAGGGCCTTCGATGGCACTAACTCCTTCCACGACCTCCGCAGTGTGTCTGCACGGTCACACAGCTTTGTCAAATCTGAAAAACCCAACCCACCAGACACTGTCGTGGTCTCTGTCTGAAGGAAGGCTGCTGCCGCTGCGTGCACTTAATTCCCCACAAAACCTGGGTCAGCCTCTGAGGAGCGCTCGCAGGACTCTTCCCGAGGAAGGTGGCAAAAAGGTGGCCCCGGGCTGGGTCCTGGCGCGGGTGAGGGGGAGGAGGAGCGGGCAGAGGCCGATTGGACAGGGGCGTTGGCACAGGGGGACAGCGTCCCCGGCACAGACTGCGGCATGTGCAAAGGCCCGGAGGTGAGGGTGCGGCACAGCTGGGGAAGCCGAGACTCGCTGGCATCTCTCGCTGTGGCCGCAACATGACCAGTCTGAGTGAGGCCCGCAGGCGAGCAGAGGCGGGTGGGGCAGGGCCGGGCCGGGCAAGCGATGCTGCTGCCAAGCCCGATCTCAGGCCGAGGCTTCGCTGAAGGTCTTAAACAAGGGAGGAACTTGGCTCTCGGGTTGGGAAGGTCACTGTGGCAGCCTGCAGAGAACAGATGGAAAGGGGGCAAGGCTGGGAAGCAGCAGTGAGTTCAGAAGGGAGGTTATCGGATCGGACTGAGAACGTACAATGGATAACTCACAGGTTCCTGCCTGGGCCTGCCTGCGGGGAGACTGAGTCACAGTGATTCTGAGTTCAGGAAAAAGGACGGATAGATTGCTGTGCTGGGCCGTGTGAGGGAGACAGATGTGAGCTCCAACCTAAGAATCAGGGTCTCCAGACTCAGCTGTGCAGTAAGAAGCAGAACACGGGACTCCGGAGAGCAGGAGATGAATCTGCGCTGGAGGAAATACGATCCCGGAGCCAAAGTCATAGGACGCCTGTGACTAAGAGGCATTGCAGGAGCCTGGCTTTGCCCAAAGAATTGGATCAAAACCACCTAACCTGTCTAATAATCAAAGACAACTGAAATAAAACGAAATGTGTTTTTTCAGTTTAAAAAATAGCTACATGGGCCAGGCGCAGTGGCTCACGCCTGTAAGTGATCCTAGCACTCTGGGAGGCCAAGGCAGAGGATCGCTTAAGTTCAGGGGTTGGAGATCGGTCTGAGCAAGAGTGAGACCCCGTCTCTACAAAAAATAGAAAAATTAGCCAGGCGTGTCGGTGCGTACCTGTAGTCCCAGCTACTCAGGAGGCTGGGGCAGGTGGATTGTTTGAGCCCAGGAGTTTGAGGTTGCTGTGAGCTATGATGATGCCACTGCACTCTAGCCTGGGTGACAGAGCAAGGCTCTGTCTCCAAAAAAAAAAGAAAAAAACTACAAATTTTTTTAAAGATAGTTGAGGCTATGGTAAAATTTCATATAAATTGATACCATTTTTTTAAAGGAAGTAGTACTATATAAAGCCATATTACATTAATAGCCTTTGTTCCAATTAGTATACTTCCAGGAATATACGCTTAGCAAATAATCAGAGATGGAGATAAACATATATGAACATGACCATTTATTATGTCAATATTTGTAATATAAGCAACAAAGGAAACAAATGTCCAGCAAAACAATAGTAATTAAATAATTATGGCATATTCATGTGGTAGAATAGTCACATGTGATAGAAATATTTTAGGATACAGGAACATGCTTACAACATACTATTAAGTGACAAACCCCACTTCATGGTTAAGAGTCTGGTCTTTGGAGCCAGACTGCACAATCTCTAGGTTAAAACTCCTTCCCACCACGCACGCACCGTGTAACCTTAGGCAAGATACTTCGCCTCTAAGCCGCAGTTCATCTGTAAACCTAGGATAATAATACTAATTCTCAGGATTGTTGTAAACATAAAAGAAGATTATGACTGTAAAGCACTTAACATAGTGTTTGACACATAAAAAGCACTTAAATTGCACCTAATATTATTTTTAAAGTGGATTGTTTTGTCTACTTCTTTACACTTGATACTTTCAAGTATTCCCAAATTTTTTTTATATAAGAGCACGTATTATTGTCATACAAGAGAAAATATTATTTCAAAAGTCAATACATACATTTGGGTACATTTTAAGTGTACAGTTCCGTAGTGTTAGCTGCATTCACGTTGTTGTACGACACGGCTCTAGAACTTTTCATCTTGCAAAACTGAAACTCTGTACCCCCTTGACCAACATCTCCCCATTTCCCTCTCCCCTCCGTCCCTGGCAGCCACCATTCTACTTTCCGTGTCTATGAGTCTGAGCACGTCAGATACTTCACCTGAATGGAATCATGCGGTATTTGCCTTTTTGTGATTGGTTCATTTCACTTACAGTAAGGTCCTCCCGGTTCATCTCCCTTGTCACAAATGACAGGATTTCCTTCTTCTTTAAGCCTGAGAAAGGTTCCATTTATTTATGTATATAGACACACACACCTACATACATACAATATATACATACATACACACATATGTACACATCGCATTTTCTTTGTCTACTCATCCGTTTATGGACACTTGGCGATTACCAAGCGACCTCGGCTGGCATGAATAACACTGCCGTGAGTGTGGGTGTGCAGACATCTCTTTGACACGCCGACTTCATTTCCTTTGGAAATACAGCCAGTGATGGGATTGCTGAATCCTATGGTAATTCTATTTTTAACGTTTCGAAGAACCTCCATAGTGTTTGCAATAGCGTGTGGATTTTTAAATAGATTTTATCCAGCCACCCCTCTGAAAGAATGTATTTATTTATTTGTTTTTAACAACTTTATCGAGTTATACTTGACCTACAATAACTACAAACCTGTTTACAGGGTGCAGTTTCATGGGTGCACCCATAAACGAACGGCCACCACAAAGGCGGCGAACGCACCGGGCACACACAGTGCTCTGTGCGCCTGCCCGCGACCCCAGCCCCGGTCTCCCACCGCCATGGGTTACTGTGCACTTCCTAGAATGCTATATAAGCTGAACCGCTCAGTAGGGACACTTTTTGTGCGACTTCTTTCAGTGAGCAGAATCCTTCTGAGATTCATCCACGCCGCGGATCCTATCAGCAGTTCATCCCTCCCCACGGCGCCGCGGTCTGCGCACCCCTTCTGAAAAATGCAGATACGACAATTCGCTTTCCATTCGGCGGGAAAGAAAAACAGAGAAATTAGACCCGACCCTCCCAAGAAAGCCAAGAAAGTAATCTAGGACAGTCATCCCCAAATCCCAGCCCCCACTGCTGGAGACTCTGGTCCACATCACTGTCACAGGTCCCGCCAGTCGTCCTGATGCAGAGCCAGCTCTGGGAACCCCTCACCTGGGTCTAGCTGGGGCCGTTGTCACAGCGGACGGTGCCACCGCCCCAGCAGGCACAGGTTAGGTGGGGCTCAGGGGTCAGGGAAAGGCAGACCAGGCACAGGCCAGGTGGGGCTCAGGGGTCAGGGAAGGGCAGACCAGGCACAGGCCAGGCCAGGCCGAGCAGGACAGAACGTGGTTCTGGCGGGCGGGGCTGGCTCCTCTCTGACAAAATGGTGAGTGTCAGGGCAGGCAGAGCAGCGAGACAGCCAGAAGGTCCGCGCGACGTGGTCAGCAGGTGCAGGTGGAAGAGGCCAGTACCCTGGATAGCTCCCTGCCGGCAAAATGGATCCAGGCGGGCCGCAGGTCTGTCATCCTCAGGAAACCCAGGTTTACGCAATAAGCTCTACTTGGCTTAGCTTGGCTGGCAAAAGAGCTTCTGGCATATGTCGGACATACTACCGCCTGTAGCAGGAGAGAATCATGCTTACTCCTCCACCACGACCACCGCACGAGCGTTCCATCTCTCTAGCAAACGGGAAGGACTCATAGGATGCCAGTGGGGTGGCCCTGCCCCTGGGGATTAAACAGGCTAGTCTGTGTGGCAGAGTACACAAATGTACCCTCCCCGAATGCCTATCCTTCCTAGTCGAATGTCACACCCGCCAGATTGTCCCTCCAGTGGTTTTTAGCGTTATCTGAAATATTGAAAACAGCTGCTAACTGAAGGATCAATATGGATAAATTGATACCTGGGCACTTTTAACTGAGGATAAGCATGGACCATGACGAATGACACCTTCATGGCAATGGCAGGCCTGCAACTAAGTGAAAGAGATCATGGGATTGAAAAGACTCGTGATGAAATATAAAGACTATTTTCGCTATGGTCTCAAAAGGAAAAGGTGCTATCTTACAAGGGCATTGATGTGGAAGTACAAGAAGAGGCCATGGTTTCATAAACAAAAAGTGTTCTCTGAGAATCTGAAGCCTCAAACACAAATGTACGTAATAGAGCAAAGATATTCATAATGACAATTCAAACGTGATCTCTTGTGTCACTTTTATTCTTCTCACAGGTTTTAACTCAACCTGCAACCAGCGGGCCACACAAGATGAATTGGATGCCGCATCCCAGAACGGGATTATTAGTACTGAGGGCTGACAGACCTGTGCGTTTTCATGAAATCTCCGAAGCAATAATTGCTACGTGGAATTTAGCTGGGAGACAGTAAATTGATCTCTTTAAGGATGCTTAACTTAAATAAGGTGGTGATTTGCCCAGGTAGTTATAATGTAAAAAGTTCTCAAAAAGACATGAGAGCCAAGAAAAGGCATTTAAACACTTCTTTAAAAAGTAATTTAAAAAAAAAACAGGCTGATCAGAATCAGCCTCAGGTTTTGGCACAAGTAGAACAAACTCAAATAAAAGTGAAAACCATCATCTTCTGCCCATGGCTTTTTCCTTTTCACAGTGATTCTGAACCATGCTCACCCTGCCTGAAACACACGCTGGCGTGTGTCAGAAATGACAGCAGACACACCGAGCTGATGGTTGCCAAGGAGAACTACGCACCTCTCTGCTGCCAGTGCTGTTGGGGGCTGGGGGAGTCGTCTACAAAGGATTAACATGGGGAAATTAGTGTTTTGTCATCATAACTGATTTGTATATTCTCACCAACATTCATTGGCTTGCTATTTGAACAGCATTATAGTTTTATTTACTGTTTAAATACAGCATTCTAAACCACTTTTATAATGAATAAACTTTTTCAAATATTTTCATATCTTGATTACTACTCAGTTTATAAGCAGTCTAGTTTTAAATTGTCTTTAAGGTTGTAAACTTCTTTCCAAGGTAACTATATTGAATTTGATGACCATATCCGGTTTCCATGAATGCAGTTGTGAATATAACCTAGGGCTGGTTTTATGTGAAAAGTCCTCATTTCGAGCAGTGTTTCTCAAAGAGTGTTTCTTGAGCACCTGCATCAAAATCACCCAAGATGCTCATTGCACATGCGGATGCCTGGCCGCTGCCGCAAACACGTAAAATCAGTGTTTCTGAGAAAGAGCCTTTAGAAAGCTCCTCAGGTAGTACGTGTGCCCAGTAATGTTTGAGACTCACTGATATAAACTATGGAATCACCTTATCACACTTCTTATTTTATCACTTTGCTAATTCAATAGCATCAGCTAAAAACATTTTTTAAAAACTATACTTAAAGTTATAGTTGCCTGCTTATTTATTTATTCAATGAATATTCACTGCACTAACACTATGCACAGGGCACTTGCGTAAGCTCTTTAAAAACACCAGGGAATAAGACAGAAATGTTCCCTGGAAGCATGGGACAAATTCTGCCAGGGAAGACAACCAATAAATAATTTCATAACTAATTGCTCAATTGCAATTTGACAGGTGCTACTAAGGATGAATAAGAGGTATTAATACCAAGGGGCGCTGGCTCAGACTTGGGGCTCTGGAATGTGACCTCTGAGAAGCAATGCTCAAACAGGGGTCTGATAATGGGGAGAGAACAGTCTAGAAAGAAGAGTGTCCCAGGTGGAGGGAACGTGTATCGAGGCTCTCAGGAAGGAGGAACTGAGGCTGAGAACGAAGGCAGGGAGAAATGCGGCTGCTAGAGTGGCCAACGGCCAGATCATTCCAGACTTTGAGTCCTGTTGAGAAGTTTGGATTGTATCCCGAGAACAATAAGAATCCGTTAGAGAATTTTAAACACATCCTCTCTGGCAGTCAGTTCTGCAGCTGTGTCGCTGAAGGAACGAGAACAGGAGCAGTCGGAAAACAGAGAAGGTTCAGGCAGGGTTTTGCCTCACGTCCATGGAACAGACATAGGGAGCCATGCAATGGAAACAGCCTACAAGGGAGATGCTCAGATTACGTCTGATAGGCGGGGAGCAGTAACTCATGCCTGTGATCCCAGCACTCTGGGAGGCTGAGCTGGGAGGATTGCTTGAGCCCAGGAGTTCAAGACCAGCCTGAGCAACACAGCAAGACCCCATCTCTACAAAAACTAGAAGAATCAGCTGGGCGTGGTGGTGCGCACCTGTAGTCCCAGCTACTTGGGAGGCCGAGGCAGGAGGATCACTTGAGCCCAGGAATTGGAGGTTGCAGTGAGCTATGATTGTGCCTAAATGACAAACTGAGATCCTGTCTCAAAAAACAAACAAACAAAACCAAATTAAGTCTGATGAAGACAGTGCCCTGGAACATTTCAAGGGCCTTGAAATCTCAACAACCCAATTTTACTAGTCTAGAAATAACTCTAACAACATATGTTGCCATTTATATTCAGCGACAGCCATTCATGAGAATGAAGCTGGAAACACCAACACACATCCGAATTGTTCACTCCACCCCGGGCCGCAGAAGGACTTGGTGGTTTGTAGCTGCAGCCTTTGCCTCTCACAGAGAAGTTAGGTTTGCCTGGGCCCCCCTGGCTGGGAGCACCACCCTACTAACATGAAGACTGCGGTCACAGTGGACCTGAGCACCACACAGATCTGGGAACCTGTTATTCCGTGGAGTTAAGCACAGGTTTAAGTCCAAAGGCAACGTGTTATTTTAAAAGAATCGTCAACCACTGTCTTAGTCAAAAACACATAGTTAGAATAACTAGAAAGTCACTTCAAAGGAAACATGGAATGAGATCATTCTGGCACTTGTACTCTGTAACAGGTCAGCCCCTCTGTTTATCCTGGGCTGTAATAAACAACAAAGCCCTTCACTTTCCATCTTCAGCACAGCAATGATGCGGCTGGAAACTTTGATTTGGATTATACGCTGCAATCGTTACACTTTGAAAACACAGTCAACAATCACTGAGATTCTCTACTG
>VBSM01000483.1:41667500-41679418 GCA_008086735.1 Cheirogaleus medius
TAGAGTGAGCAATCGGCTGGAAAGGAAAATGCTATTTCTTTTTGTCCTAGTTTTAACGATCTCCAAGTTAGAAAATTGATGACAGGATGAAAGTCTCATCAATATTGCAGACGCACGGCTCTCAGGAGCTGCCTGTCTCAGTGTCCACAGACCTTCAACGTCTCAGCTGTTAATAGGTAATAAAAATCACCAAACCTTGGATTTATATTCAGTGTCCTCTGACATATCTGGGGCTCTCCACGAATAGCCATTCTCCCCAGCACTCGAGCCCTTCCCTGGGGGGATGGGCCTCTTGGGAAGACGCAGTAACGCCCCAAAGCGCGTCCAGGGAGCTGTTGGGCGGCCAGGAAGCTGTAAGCTGTTTCCCCCCCATCGTCTAGGAGGAAGGGAGAGTCCCGGAGACGCTGGGTGGCGGGCGGGCACAGGCCCAGAGCCCAGGCAAATGACCAGAGACGACAAGACGCTCTCCCCTCCGTACCTCGAGCCCTCCAGCCTCACCCGCTCAAGGAGTAGGTTCTACTTTTCGATACACACCACCGAGTGGCTTGACGGTGGCCGGATCACTGACTCTGCTTGGGCTCATAATCTCTGAATACATTTATAAGCTCAACCACAAGTGTCCGAAACCCGGATGTCAGGAAGAAAGCTATATGCTACACCCTCTGTTTCTCTTTCTTTCTGGGACCTTTCGGAAACCTATCATCGGTGTCGTAAGACAAGGTGCTGTCTCTTCAGACCTCCGTCCTCCTTTGAAACAGATGAAAGCAGGTCTCCCGCAATACCGTGGGGATGATAGCTAGGATCACCCCCAATTTTAGATATGAAGAACATTTCTAAAAGTAATAACCATAATTGCCAACATCGTCGAGTCCCTCTGTCACTGCGATGATCTGGATGTATGTGTCCTTGCAAAAGTCATGTTAGAACCTAACGCCCAATGTGATAGCATTCGTCACTTTCGGGAAGCAGTTGAGTCGCGCGCACTCCACTTTCATGAGTGGATTAGTGCTCTTACAAAGCGAGTAGAAGGGGACGTCCTAGTCCCTTTTGTCTTTCTGCCTTCTCCACCACCGAGGATGCTTCGGGCAGACACCACGGAGGGGCCAGGTCCTCACCAAACACAGGGTCCACCGTTGCCATGACCTTCCACTTCCCGGCCTCCAGAGCTATGAGAAGTGACTTTCTACTACTTGTAAATTACCCGGTCTGTGGTGTTTTCTTACAGCATCCTGAAAGGCCTGAGACAATTACTAAGTGCTTTAATGTATTAATTCATTTAATCCTGACCATGGACCTATGAGGTGCATTGATTCTATTATTATTTTCCCCACATTGCAGATGAGAAAACTAAGCACAGAGAAGCCAGGTAATTTGCTAAAATTCGCACAGCTACAAGTCTTCCCAGTGGTCCGATCGGGGGCGTATCCTCCTAACCACTAAGCTCCAGCTGGTCAGCGGGGGAGGAGGAGAAATAGGGCTGTCGGAGTCAGCAAATACAAGACACCCAGTTAGATTTGAATTTCAGATAAACGACGGATAATTTTTAATACAAGTGGCTCCCACATAATATGTGGAGTGTGCTTATGTGAAAAAATTATTTGTTGTTTCTCCAAAACTGCAGTTTCATGAGCGGCCCGTGTTTAAGCTGGCAATGCGGTGTGGGAGGGTTGCCTGAGATTCACGCGTGAGCCTGTTTCCGGAGAACCTTTCCGCTGCCGCAGTTGAACATGTCGTTTCTAAGGTCAAAACCACGTCACAGCCTTGGCCCTCGTGCTGGAATTGGTCAACCACCGAAATTAACAGGGCAAGCAACGGAAAATGCAGGACTCCTATGGCACAACGGTTCTCAGTCCTTGCTAAAGACGCTTTCAAATTCTGTGCCTGGTTTATAAGAAAAACTTGAGTGGAGGCCTGAGGAGACACTACAAAAGACTAAAGGATGAAAATTGGGTCATTTATTTTTGTATTCAGGATTGCCCTTTTTTTCATAAATACTATAATAAGAAAAATCAGCTGTGTTTTCTAAGTATTTAAAGACCCCAGTTAGGATTGGGGGTTAGGGATAAGCGGAAAATGCAGGAAGACAACAGACCTTCATTAGGATTCCGAACTCCCCGATTTTCCCCGTAACACCTGAGCACAGCCCTACCCCGAGACAGGAAGATAATATTTAGGTTTCTGCTCATAGGACATGTTTGAATATTTGCTCAAAACACACTCAGCTTCTAGGACCGCTATAGTAAACTGTAGGGATTTTAAGAAGTCGTCTATCTTAGATCTTGTCTGTTAACATGAAATGATGTCTGTTTGTGATTCAGAGACGTCGGTCTGTGTTCCCACAGGGCCGACGGCACCCGGCGAGTCAGCAGAAAACACCGTCTTCAGCACAGGCCCTGCTCCCCAACAGGCGTTCTTGACACGGCCGCCCTCAGTACGACGGCACAAGCCTCTTCTCCCTTCTTAGGAGAAAACATTTCATGAGAAGAAGAGAATTTTGGCAGAATCCTGATGTTCAAAGCAAGGATAACGACGCACAGATTTGGTCCATTTCAGGGAGAGAAGCATTTTACCCAGAGGTTGGATGATTGGACCCGCAGGCGGATTCGCCAATTGAGGAGAATTATATTCATGTTTAAGGAGACGTACCCAAGACGGGAGTTCAAATCCTGTCCCCCACCCCTCCCCTCGCCACTTGATAGCTTTGTGAATCTGTGTAAGTCACTTAAACATTTCTGTTTTCTCATGTCTAAAATGAAAACGGTACTAGCAGATACCTTGAAGGGTTGGGAGGAATTAATGGGCTAGTCCTTGTGAAGAGCTTTAAGCCCGGTGCCCGGCCTATAAAAGACTCTGTGAAGGTCACCGCTGTTATCACTGTTGGTCACTGAACTCCCAATACTGTGCCTCTCACTGGCTCCTCTGGAAAAACATGTTTTTGCACTTGGGTCAGGTTCCTTCAGACAACTGAACTGCATTCTCAGGTGACAAGAAGGGATGGCCAGTGTGGTTACCATATAACTGAATTCGAGGTTTATAAATATGTCTATAAATTTTTTTTTTTTTTTGAGGCAAAGTCTCGCTCCATTACCCGGGTTGGAGTGCCGTGGCGTCAGCCTCGCTCACAGCAACCTCAAACTCCTGGGCTCAAGCGATCCTCCTGCCTCAGCCTCCCGAGTAGCTGGGACTACAGGCACCACCACCACACCCAGCTAATTTTTTCTTTCTATTTTTAGTAGAGACCAGGTCTCACTCTTGCTCAGGCTGGTCTCGAATTCCTGAGCTCAAGCGATCTTCCCTTCCTGCCTCGGCCTCCCGGAGTGCTAGGATTACAGGCGTGAGCCGCCGCGCCCTGCCTAACATGTCTATAATTAGACTTGAAAGTTCTTAAGAAGTGATTTCTCAAATCATAACTTGTGCACTTCTTTTTACGCACAAATTTAAATAGTTTAAATCTTATAGACTAATTATCAAAACGGTAATTTTTAAAGAAAAGCTTATTTCTTTGTGAGGCTGTTTATTAATAAGTATTTACGAAATAGATTTAGTTTGAAAGGAGTTTTCATCTCTTTGTCACTTAATTGGATGTTTACACATATCCAAAGTAGTTAAATGAGACTTAAAATTAGATTTCAAGGAAAAAACAATTCTCTGACTTTGATAACACGATTTAAAATGCAAATTACGTTGCGGATAAAAAAATTAAAATTTTTGTAGCTTAAAAATAAATGGAATTCCAGAGTCAATATCCTATAAATAGGTGTCCATCTGGCCAACGTGGTGATTGCCAAATTTCAATTGTCTCCTTACTGTTAACAAGAGTTTAAACAGCTCCCTCTTGTGGCTAAAGAAGCCACTGTCACTCCAGAGTTTGGTTTTATTCGCTGCACGTTTATTTAACGCGTCATGCACTGCGTATTTGCTACGGCAGTGGAGAAACACGGTGACGGGACTGGCGAGAACATTGCCGCCTGTGGGTTTAGTACAGACACAGTCAGCTCTAAAGTTCCAAAGTGCCATTCTGGCTGCCTGTGCTGCTTCTACTTCAGGGACAGTATTTCTTTAAAATGAAAAAACGAGCTCTCGGCTGATTGGTAGCACCGCAAGGTGTCCAGAAATCCTGCCCAATCTACCTATTGTCAGATGAAAAGTTTCAGATTCAAAAGGTACAAATGAAAACTCCCCTTCCATTTACATTTCGTTCACATTTTCAGTAAAATGTGTCATAGTCCCTGAAACTCTACTGTCCCTTGATCTTAGCCAAAAGGCCAAGAATCAATGACATTCTACTTTCATTTGTTCGTTCCAGAAATATTTTTTTGAGTGGCCGCCATGTGCCAGGCACCGTGCTAGACGCTGCGGGTACACCGTGAGCAAGACAGGCGTGGCCCCACGAGTCCACGGTCTGGCGGGAAGCCACGCACTGAACTGTCAGGGTGGTAAACAGAGTCACTGTTGGTGTTGGGTGTGGCAATGGCTGCAGATGAAAATGACAGGGAGATTTAATGTAAACGAGGACGTCGGGAGGTGGCCTCTCTAACCAGACTGAGTAGGAGTTTGCCAGATCAAGGGAAGGCGAGAAACTATTTGAAGTAGGAAAAATAGCATATGCCGAAGTCGAGGCCAGGGAAGAGGAGCTGGAGGAACACAGCGGGGCTCAAGAAGGTGGCAGGAGAGGGTGGGGACGGTGTCAGGCACAGGCTGCACCAGGCAGGGCCTTGTAGGCCGTGTGTGGGCTGCCGCATCATCCCATAGGCACTGGGAACTCATGAAATGTTTCAAGTAGGTGACGAACCTCATATAATCTGCTATTTTGTTAAAGAAAAAAAAAAAAAGCAGTCAGGCCAGCGGCAAGTGTAGACAGGACTGGAGGGAAGCGGGGACGGAAGTGAGGATGCCGCAGATGACGACAGCAGCATTCGGGCAAGCGACGCTGCTGGCTGGAACCCGGGCACGTCTCCAGATGGCAGGAGGGAGCAAGGCCAGACGGATCTGCAGATTACATCGATGGGATTTGGTGGTGAGATAGAAGAAGGGGTGTGGGTAAAGGAGGTTTAAAGGTAACTCCCCACACGGCAAAGACAAGGAATACTCTTCAACTGTATACAAAAAATGGTGTTGAATTAAAAAGCCAGACAAAATGCCAACCACAGAAAACTGCATCCCTGCGGCTTCCATGTCCCCTCCCGCCCCCGAACTGCTGGGTGCCCAGCGGGGCGGGCCCGTTTCGTACCAGCTGCTCTCCGGAGTCGCACCGAGGAGATTCAACAGCGAAAAGCAAAGCCTAAGGTTGTAGCAGTAAGAGACAACCAACCAGTGAAGAAGTTTATGTTTAACACCTCGGATGTTCAAGGAACTGCTTAAACTCTGAGCAGGAAATAAGTGGAACTTACATTTCTAAATATTATATTCAACGTAACATAACCTGAACATTCTGGTCAGCAAATTAAGGGAAGAAAATTCATGTATGTTTCTGCAAAGATAGCGATAGTTAGTGTGAACATGTTTCGAAAGACCTACGCCATACAGAACCATGAGAAATAGTACTCTGAATTTTCTGCTTATTTTCTGCTCATTGTATCACAAATTTTCCAGTCACAAGTATGAAATCGAAATAGGTTTTCTGGCCCCAAAGTAGAAAGCATCTTCTGGTCAGGAACATAAACACCAGCCTTTTAACCCGTCTGAGAGTTAGGATTCGTTTGAATAAGGGGCGCGAGCCTTTCGGCTGAGAAAAACAGGCTCGAATGCGGGAGATCACCTGAGAATTTCCCACAGAAGTATCTGACAAGAAGTCGGGGAGAAAACACCGTTTCCATTTGGAACAGGAAACAAAACGTGAGGAAGAGAACCAGGCACTGGGAGTGCCCGTTGATGGCGTGATTCAGTAATTCACTCCAAAGGTAGATGAGAGGAAAATGTTTAAACAAAATTGTTTTCTTTGTTCTGACAGTTCCCACCCAGAGTCAGAAATCTTCACCATCTCAATCCCGTGAAGAGGGGAAATTCTCCTCATTAGGACAGGAAGCGACGTCTTCCCTTCTTTCTGGGTGCGGTGCTGAGTTGGCCATTTCAGACTTTGGAACATTTGTCTCGTTCTTCATATCGTTCTTCAGGAAGAAAAGAAAAGCAAGATTATTAATCCTTGAAGAGAAGACAGGAAGATTCCACAAGTCAGAAAGGGACAGATAAAATCATGGCGCATTTTGCATATAACATTTAACATCACAAGCTTGAATCTGCTGTGCAGTTGCTGGTTTTAAAGCGGAATCCCAGACTGGAGAGAGAGTGGACTTGGGCAGCCGCCCCAATCCCCCCAGCAGGGTTCAGCAGCGGAGTGGAGGTGGGGGTTGCTGGCAGCTCTCTGGGAACCATTTTCAGCCTAAAAGAGCCACCTCACTGGAGGTTGTGCCCTCTGTCTGCAGACACCGTGCATCCAATGACTGGTCGATGGGTGGTGTAAAAGTTCAGCCTCCACCCGTGCAACGTGGGAAAATTCAAAAAGGCTTCAGTCCCAGCACTGCCGCGGGGTCAGCTGAGCCTTTGCCAAGACCCCGTTACAGCCCAACTTATTCCTCTGCAGGGTCTTGCCTCCCTCCCTTCTCGTCCACAGGCGCAAATCCTGAGCCTGTTCCCTGATACACTTCCCGCCTGCCTTCCTCCCTCTCAGAGTCCGCTTCCCCGGGAGCAGAACCTGCAACACTCCCAAACTGGCGTCTTCTCTCTGTTAGTGTGTTTTCCTGGACGTTAGAGGTGAGGCATGGGAGGTTCTCAGCTCTGCCTCCCAATCAGCATTCATCTTTCTCTGGGGAATTTAAAAGGGAGGAATTGCAAGAGGTTCTGGTCAGCACAGCATTCAGACTCAATCTTGAGGGATTACAAACCAAGGCAATCCTCAGTCTATAAATTAATCTCTGTAAAAGCAAAGAACTGAAGCGTATGACACCACCAACCTTCCTGAAATTCTCTTTCTCTTACCACGGGGACACTGAACCCTTCTGGCTGTCCTTCTACCCCTGTGAGCGGCCATTTCATTGCGCCTTTTTTGGGGGGGGGGTCTCGCTCTGTTGCCGGGCTAGAGTGCCGTGGCGTCAGCCTAGCTCACAGCAACTTCAAATTCCTGGGGCTCAAGAGATCCTCCTGCCTCAGCCTCCCGAGTAGCTGGGACTACAGGCATGCGCCACCATGCCCGGCTAATTTTTTCTATATATTTTTAGTTGGCCAATTAATTTCTTTCTATTTTTAGTAGAGATGGGGTCTCACTCTTGCTCCGGCTGGTTTCGAACTCCTGACCTTGAGCGATCCTCCCGCCTCGGCCTCCCAGAGTGCTAGGATTACAGGCATGAGCTACCACACCTGGCCTATATTTCTTATTCTATCAAAATATCCCAAAGTTGTAATTTTTTAAAATGTAGCTCTATGTGTGGATGCCACAGAAATAGCCAGATGCTTATGTCTCACATAGCAACACTCTCTCATCATTGTGGTGACCAAAAACTTTCAGCAAATTCCTAAAATTCTAACAGGAGCTATTCTGCCTTCATAGAAAGCCACTAGTTTAATCATTTAAGGAAAGAGAAGGAAATTATTTGTTGTGTGTTTGAAAAGTGGCATTCTACTTCTAATATTTCAAGATTTATCCTTGGAATTTATGTATCTTTGTTCTAACTGGAACAAGACTAGACAGGAAAAACATCGTCAAATAATACCCTATTAGGCTGGGTGCGGTGGTTCTAGCACTTTGGGAGGCTGAGGGAGGAGGATCACTTGAGGCCAGGAGTTCAAGAGCAGTCTGGGAAACACAGCAAGACTTTGTCTTTACAGAAAAATTTCTTTTTAATTAGCCAGGCATGGTGACATGCACCCATGGTCCTAGCTAGTTGGGAGGCTGAGGCAGAAGGATCACTTAAGCTCAGGAGGTTTCAGTGAGCTGGGATCGTGCCAGTGCACTCCAGCCTGGGTGACAAAATGGGACTCTGTCTCAAAAAACAAAAAAACAAAAAAACCCAAAAAAGCAAATAAAATCCTGTTATGGGCTGAATTATGTCCCTACAAAATTCATATGTTGAAGCCCTGACCCCCAGTACCGCAGAATGTGACCGCATTTGAGACAGGGCCCTTAAAGAGATAGTTAATTAAAATTAGCTGGTTAGGGTAGGCCATAATCCACTATTACTGATGTCCTTAGAAGAAGAGATGAGGACACAGAAGGATGACCATGGACGGCACAGTGAGAACGTAGACACCTGCAAGCGGGGAGAGAGGCCTTAGAAGAAACCAGAACTGCTCACAGCTTGGTCTTCTGACAGTCCCTAACACCGTCAGCCTCCACAATTGTGGGAATGTTTCTGCTGTTGGAGCCCCCAGGCCGTGGTGCAGCCGAGCAGACTCACACAGACCCTCCCAGGTGGGAGGTGGGAGGTCCCAACAGCCCCAGATCTCCAGTTCAGGACTGTGAAAAGTGAGAAGAAAAAAGAGGAACAGGACTGAGAAGGAGCACTTGAGTGGAGGAGAGGAGAGGAGGGCCGAGTAGCTTTTGTGTTGAAGGAATGGCATCGCCTGCCCATTTAACGCAGCCTTGGTTAGGGTTCAACATTTGAAAAACAAAGGCACGATCCTCATAGAGTAGTCACTGTTAACAATAATGTCTCTGTCAAGGCAGTAAAAGAGAGCGATTGTGAGCAAAAATTCCGTTCTCAATTGCATTCCCAAAATGCACAAAAGAAATTATGCAAGTAAATGTCTAATATTTGCATGGTTAGCAAAGATTTGTCTATAATTTCTGCATTCTGCTCTGCCACATGTTCGCTTGGACGCACTGGTCCGGTGTTGCTCCAGCCCGTTGGGTTGTGGCCGCTTTCTGCATGTTTCACCATCGCGGCAGATTCACGTTAGGGCCGAGTTTAACAACGGAAAGCGGTCCTCCTTGCAGTCAGCTTCCCTGCAGCTCCTCCCGCCCGCGTCAGGATCGCCGACGCAGCAGCGCTGTCTGTCCTAGTGTGTGCAGATCCATAGCAGACACACGCCAGCGGGGTGTGTGGTGAAGTTGTTGAGCAGATGGCGAGGGACTCCGGGTCTCCTAGGGGCGAAAGTGGGCGCTGCTGCGGTTCACCCCCCACAGTGGGCTTTCAGAGGGGCTCATGGGAGATGGCACGTGCAGGCAGACTCAGGTCATGCAGCTCCCTACCGTCCAATCAACGTGGTTCCATGGTGACGCCTGAGCCACAGGGAGGTCCCAATCTGGGCACTGTAAGACCAGACGCAGACCATAACCTGTCCTTTTCTTTCTGGCCCCTTCCCTTTGCTCGCCCTTTGCTGCAATAATGGGTCCGGGCGTCATCTGTGGCCTATGTATCACACTCTGTAAACCTGTATCTTGCTCTTGCCCTATAATCCCATCTTTCTCTCCTCAATACACCTCATTTTCGCGCTTGCCTTACTTTGGTGCGTCTGGTCATTCCTCAGCCGTGAGCACCGACATTTCAGGCTGAACCTGACACGGCGAGCAGAGCAGACGGACAGATCCTCCTCCCCACTGAAACTGCACACGAGCAAGGAGAACGTAAATGCTGTGTGAGCTGAAAGGAGGGAATGTTTGCTCCATTGCTCTTTTTTTTTATAGTAGCAGTTAAATATTTATTAAGCTTTCATTATGTTCTATTAATAGATTCTGCTAAACATCGCAGAAATTCCAAAGACACGGATGGCCCTTGCCCTTAAGAAATTATCACGTACCCGGAGAGACAACACCAGCACATGTGCTGATCACAGGTCTGCCCTGGCTGAGGCCGTCGGGCCTGCAGCAGCGAAGCCGAGCTCATCCATCCATCAAGGAGCACAGGGGAGGTGTGGCCGGTCACCCCGTGCTCACCCAGCGTGGAGCCGGCACCTGCTAGCACATCGTGCCAGCAGCCTGCGCAGAGGCACCGGTCGCCGCTCCAGCTCTATCTCAGCTTTCCTACCGATATCTGTGCCGGCGTTTTCAGGGACTTTATTTTTATTAATGAGTGATATTGAGTATGGAGGGCAAGAGAGGTAGAGTCGAGGGAGCATCCACCAGAAAGAGCCCCAAAGCCTGAGCAGTGGCAATAAGTAATTAGCTCCCAGCCTGGTTTCTGACTTTCATGGATAAAGCCAAGATATGTTTAAAACCTGGACGCTCAGGGAAGACCATGCAGACCAGGAAGGAGGTAAAGAACAGACATCAAGAGGCCGGGCTGGTGGCTCACGCCTGTAATCCTGGCACTCTGGGAGGCCAAGGTGGGAGGATCGCTGAGGTCAGGAGTTCAAGACCAGCCTGAGCAAGAGTGAGGCCTCGTCTATACTAAAAATAGAAAAAATTAGCCGGGCGTGGTGGTGCGTGCCTGTAGTCCCAGCTACTCGGGAGGCTGAGGCAGGAGGATGCTTAAGCCCAGGAGTGTGAGGTTGCTGTGAGCTATGATGACGTCATGGCACTCAACCCTGGGCGACAGAGTGAGATTCTGTCTAAAAAAAAAAGAACAGCTAGCAAGAAAAAAAGTAGAAGTGAGAGCCCCAAAGAGACTTCCTCAGGGTCCGGAGTTCCTGAGGGCTCCTTCATTAGCTCGGCTGGAGTCCCGAAGCCACGACAGCTTCTGCTCGCTGATGGGTCCTGTCGGATTAGAACTCAGGTTAAACTGATTCCCATCCCTGCTCTTACAATACAAGATCTTGGCCCCCTGAAAAGTCCCCCTTTAATATTTCTGGGAGTCCTGGGGGGTGGCTCCTGCGTGTACGAAAGGCCTCCCGCGTTCTTCCGCTCGGGCTGCCCTTACGCACCCTGGTTGCCCAAGCAACGGCGTGGGTACCAGTCCCTCTCTCCCCGTGGATCTGCAGGCTTCTGATGTTCCCACAGGGAGAAACCTTGCAGCTTCTAAAGCCCGGTGTCCCCGTGGCACCAAAGTCACATCAGGATCCTCAAGGTGACAAGCAGAGAATTCTTCTCCCTTCTCTGGCTCACACTTTTCCAATCAGGAATAAACACAGTGCTGCCCTGTCCCCTCCTCACCTGGCTCAGAGAGGAGCCCACGCACAGGCCGGGGAGACACACGGTAATATTGCCAGCCGGAACTCACACCGCACGTATGGGCCGTGCACCGTGCTAAGTGGATCACACAAATTAACTCAGAACACCCCTGAGAGGCATGAACCTGCTAATATCCCCATTTTACAGGTGAAACAGGCACAGGAGATTAAGCACCTTGTCTGAGGTTGCCAATGGCGGGAGGGGACCTGACCTGACCCCAGGCAGCCGAGCATCCTGACAAACACCAGTCCGTTCCTTGGCATTCCTCTCTTTCCCTCAGACACCCACACGGAAACCACTGCCCTCCAGCCACATACTCAACCAGAATAAGTGTCTTGGGGTACTGGTGCAAGCCGAGACGATCGTTTGAGGCCAGGAGTCTGAGATCAGCCTGAGTAACGTGGTGAGACCCCGTCTCTACAAACAATTTAAAAGATCGCTTGAGCCCAGGAGCTGGAGGTTGCAGTGAACTATGACCGTACCACTGCACTCCAGCCTGGTGACAGAGTGAGACTCTGTCTCATTAAAAAAAAAAAGATGATGCTATAGCCAAATCTGATTTTTTCATTATCCCAAATCTCTGGACATTAAAAGAAAACAAGTGTACCTAGTTCCTATCTTCACCAGCCCTCAAAATGCATCCTTCCCTCCCTGAGACAATCCCTATGAACACTGACGTCAGAGCTCGTAATTCCACATGTAATAATTCGTGAGCGCCAGTCTCACACGGATCTCAGGCACAGCTTGTATACTGTGTTTCCCCGAAAATAAGACCTACCCACAAAATAAGCCCTAGCAGGATTTCTAAGCATGTGTGCAATCCAAGCCCTACCCTGAAAATAAGACCTAGTGATGGGCGTGGCTACGCAGCGCATCT
>VBSM01000483.1:41681494-41693718 GCA_008086735.1 Cheirogaleus medius
AAAAAAAAGTACAGGAAATGCCACACAGGAGATTCGCAGTGAGGTGCCGATAGGTTTTCCCAGGGAAGTGCCCACACGTCTTGTGATCACCATGATCACCCCGTAGCCATGCGTTAGGAAGCACTGCTATGCATAGAAACAAAGACACGCAGCATCTGCGCGTCAGACTGCATTATAATAAAAGTCTTTCTGGTTGACAGGAAGAAAAATCATGGATGCTGCGGAGCTGTAAGTGTATTTTTCACGCATTAGATGCCTGTAACTGCATATCCTGAATATAAGCTGTTGCTTTGAATCTCTAAACGCTTGAGCTAAAAATGAAACAAATAAACCAGAGCATATCATTTCAAGTCTCATTTTTGTGCTGTTTCCCACAGAAATATACTCTAGGTTTCTAGAAAATTCTTTAGGTTTTTTAAAACGGATGTTCTCAATCAGGGATCCCCAACCTATGGTGAGTTGTATAATGATTTCATCATATATTACAATGTAATAATAATAGAAATAAAGCGCACAATACATGCAATGTGTGTGAATCATCCTAAAACCATCCTCCCCCCACCCCCTGTCCGTGGAAAACTTGTCTTCCATGAAAATGGTCCCTGGTGCCAAAAAGGTTGGGGACCTGAGTTACACACACTGGCTTCTTATTTCACTTTTATAAATAGGTATGGCCCACAGAAAACTGCACAGATAACAATTATGTGCAGGGAAAGTACAACTGCAGAATTTTTTTTCCCAGAAACTGCAATGGAGCCCTCCCGTGGATAATTTAATCCAGCCCATTTTCCCCGATCCAAGCAGGAAAGCCACGAAGGAGCAGCTGTGCTGCAGCTGCAGCGTGACAATCGCCTCGCATGCGAGAGCCCTGGCAGCGAACAGCTCTACGACAGACACGCATTTCCTCAGAAAGAGAAAATAATGCCCGGAGATGGAACGAACAGAGTTTACCTCTTTATTTTGCAGACAGCATCTGAAGCCATTTTCATCAATTTCATGGGGGTAGTTTACCGAAGGGAAAGACCTGGGATTTAGGAGCTATGTCAGCAGGGGGAAAATAGAGGTACCTAATAAAAGGAAATTTCCACGACTCTAATTTCCAAATGTTAAATGAAAAAAGAATCTTTGATTTATCCAAAAATAATTTATCTGGCAGGCCTTAATTTATCCAAGACACAGCTCAGAACCAGAAAGTAAGAACAGAAAAAAAAAATACTGTTCTACACTTGATTTATTTAATTAATGTTTCTTGCTTTTTAAGGATCAGAGGTTTCTTATATTTTGCCTGTCAAGCAAGGAGCTGTCTTAGTCTGTTTTGTGTTGCTAGAGCAAAATCCCTGAGACTGGGTAATTCATAAAGAAGAGAGGTGCATTCAGCTCGTGGTTCTGCAGGCCGGGCAGTCCAGGGGCACAGCCCTGGCATCTGGTGCCGCAGCACAACGCGGTGCAGAAGGTCAAAGGGAAACGGAAGAGGCAACACCTGAAAGGCATGTCCTGACTTTGTACTGACCTGCTCTGGTGGGAACATTTCCTTGACAACTAATCCACTCTCATGAGAGTGAGACCCTACTTACTACCTTGAGAACGGCACCAAGCCTTTCCTAAGGGACCTGCCCCCACAACCCAAACACCCCCCTCAAGGCCCTGCCTCCCAACACCATCCTATTGGGGATTAAATTTCAACATGAGTTTTTTTGGGGAAAAATGTAAACCGTAGAAGTAGGATTCAAGGATCTGCTCACACACATACAGCCTAACTGCAGTGACCCACTTCCCACCAAATTTCCCACATCTCTCAAACTTGGCTCACTTTCCAATGACGTTTTCTTATCTTTTAGCTCAGGGCTTCCGTAGACCACCCTGGTAATGGCCTGGTTCACTCCCGCTTGCAGAACCTTCTTCCTGTAGAGTGCCCTTATGTGCAATTGCTGCTCTCTCTCCCACCCTGATGTAACCTGTACAAAAGTGCATGAACTAAATAATTTTGAAATCTCACCTCCTTCCCAGGAAAAGATAAGTCAGCTCGGGGTGGACCACCACTGATTGTAGGTGGGGTGGTATAGAGTGGCTAAATGATTTTGGAATTCAGAGACTAATACACAGTGCCTTACCCATAAATGACCACCAATGAATATTTAAGCAATGGCTGGGTAGACAGACGGATGAATGAAAATGTGGTGATTGGTGTTAGACACCCATTTTACTCTTAATTTTTAAGTAATACATTACGTCATTAATGTTCCTTGTGACATATATCATACATGGCTTCTACAGCTAAAAAAAGAGAGAAAGCTTGATGCCTTCTTACCTGATAAACTTTCACACGGATTCCTGTATTGGAAAGGGTAACGCCAGCTACTGCAACAAAGTAACACCAACATTTCAGTGGGTTAATATAATAAAATTGTTTTTTGCTCATGAAGCTGGCCAATCCATTCAGCTGTTCCTAATTATCAGGTGGGCTCCCCCATTGGAGATTGAGTCCCAGGTTCTGTCTGCCTTGTGGCTGTCAACCCATGGGCCTCAGGGCCCCGTGTCCACTGGCAGAGGAGGGAGAGGAAGTGACGTCTCCCTCGTTTCTTGAGAAAACCCAGCCCGGAGGAGCCCGCATCTCTCTCCCCTCACTTTCCACCAGCAACAGTGCGTCACGCGGCCGCGCGGGGACGCCAGGTAGGCAGGGCAGCAAAGGTCCCGGCGGGGCAGCTGCCCCTTACCTGACACACACTCTCGCTAAGGAAAGGAGAGCATGAGCTTGTGGCGACGACGAGCCAGCCAGCTCTGCCGGTCAGTTGCAAGAGAGATACTAAGCAGAACAGCAAAGATGCGCGGCGAGAACGCCCAGTGCTGTTTGAGAGGAGCACTCCCACACACTGCTTCCCACGGGTAACACATTCTCGCCCCGATTTCTTTTCCGCTTTCCCAGCATCTTCATTTTATGGTTTGGGAAACTATGTTTCAGAACAATTAACCGGTTTCTCAAGATTTCTGAGCAGAAAAGTGGCAAGGATAGGACCAGAACTTAGGTTTGCCAGTCCCTCATTCAATACAATTTTCCAAAACCTGACTTTAGGTTGTACCTCTAAGGGGGTAGAGACAGGTGGATGGAGACGCCGGGCGAGCCCCGCCTTCACTGTCCCACCACGCGTCGGTTATTCCCGAGCAGGGGGGCCAGAGAGAAGATTAAACATGTTCTTTTTATTTAGCTTCTATTTATTTAAAAATATCTTTACCCCCATTTTTTCAGCTTTGAGGAATACAACCTTACTGACAAATAAAAATTGTATATATTTAAGGTTACAGCTTGATGTTTTAATATACATGTATCTTGTGAAATAATCGCCATAATCAGGCTAATTAACACATTATCACCTCACACAGTTACCTTTCCTTTAAGTGTGTTAGAACACTTAAGATCCACCCTCTTAGCACATTTTAAGTATGGCTACAGTATTGCTAACCATAGTCACATTGCTGCACATTATTTTGTTTCAAGTCCAAACTACCTAATTTACAAAGCAATTTGATAATATGGATTATGACACTAAGCTGTTTCCTATCTTTGGAGCCAGCAGTTCCTCTGAAAATCTAAAGCAATATTCCAAAATATTATTTAAAGCTTTACGTACAAGGGTGTTGACCCTAGCATTATTTACAGCAATGAAAAATTAGAAGTTTTAAAAACTTATCACTAAGAGAATAATTACATTATCATACACTTGTCTGATGGCATATTTATGTAGCCATTAAAATACTGATGAAGCATTTTAACAATGTTATAAAGCTTTATTTTTTAAAGGCAGGTGTAAAATTTTATGTGTAGTATTTTATCAGTTATGTAAAAAAATATATGAAAAACATGTAGAAAAATACTGAATATACCAAATATTAGCTGAGGTTGCTGCTAGGTGGTGGGATATGGTAATTTAATATGCTTTTCATTTTTCATACTATTCAAATTTTTCTAAAATTAATGTATATTATAACTTTATATTCAGAAATTAAAAATTAAACTTGGAGGAGAACAACCTTGTACAAGGCAAATATTACTCAGCAGCTGGATCTGGTTGGATCGTTCTAGTAACTGTTCCCCACCGCACTCCCATCTCCTGTCTCCTGGGCTGTTTTCCCTGATCTTGATCTCAGGGGCTGCTTTCCAAGCTCCTATAACATCAGCTAGTAAACTCCTCGTGTCAGCTAAGCTTGCTCCTCACAACACTGCCCTTTCTTGTGTCATTTGCTCTTTCCTGGTAATAACACTACTTGTTCAGAATTCTAGGTCTGATCGACTCTGTGATATTCGGAGTAAAGTGATTAGAGCAGCTCATTTAAGGAGACTGGGCCAGCGCAGCGTGTCTGGAAGAACGGCGTGGGACAGAGACTTACGCAATTCCTGTACCTCTTTCAGGTGAGCAGCAAGAACACCGACTGCACATTTATGGCGTCTTCAGTACCCTGTACGCTCCGGGACGTGGCAACTGTATCACCTTGGTGCTTCCCCGTGCCTAACACGGTTCTGATGCATAATTGGGATTTGGTAATAATAAATGTCTTGAATGAAGAAAGGACTGAATGGATGAAAGGGTGGGAGAGTAACTATGTAACCATGGTGATGACTCATCACTAAAGGAGGTCAGGTGGTCAATTAATATTTATTGAGCAACCATTATGTGCCAGTTTGTGCTTGGAGCTAGATTCCAAGAAATTATAGTAGGGGTAAAAAAAAAACAAAAACGAATTGGTGAATCAGCTGGACTTTTCACCCAGTGTAAATATTAAGACTGGGGAATACTTGGAGCCTTTTAAAGGTGTGTTGGGATCATCCGGCTAGTGCTAACTAAAGGCTGCATGACTCCAAGGCTACTGATCTGGATTAAACATAGGTGGGCAGACCAGTTTGGCCATTGTTTAATTGGGTGATTTGTCAGGGTCAAAATGACTACAGATAAGGTCAGAGGATGGTGTCAAAGGTTAATGCTACAGATTATCAGCAGCCCATCCATGTAGCAACCGAATGGGATCGGCTCTGCCCCAAGTTTCTGTTGACTTTTAATATGGCCATTTACACAATAATCTATTCTTTGCAACTCTTTGTTTCCTCTGGACTTAACAGAATCACTCATATGTCCCTACAGTAGCTCCTAAAAGAAGTCCTATTGTACAGTATAGGTTGGGAATTCAAAGTCCTTATGGGTTCTGGGTCTTCTCAAAGCTGATGTTATCCTCTGGCTGTGGGCCTTAGTCACAGGATGAATGACTTCTGCCATTCAGAGCATGAGGAACTGAATCGGCTAAGCCTGTCATTCCTTACACATGTGCCACCCTATGTGATTCTCTCACCCTGAATACACTTTAACGCTGAGAGTCTGGCTGTCCTCCAGCCTGAAATCCTAAGTAGCATCTGTCTTGTCTTTAATTTTCAGCAGCTCTCATAACAAATACAGGAAGAAGTACTTATTTAGGAAGCTAGATGTGACATCTATGGTCTTGAAAATACACAACAGATTGAAAAGAAATATTCCTTTCAAAAAATTTCTCTTTGGGAGCTACATTTAGATGAATGCTAGAATCAATCACTCTTTTAAAGGATACATAAGAATTCCTGCTTCCATTTTCTGTCTTTTCTTAATCTGTGCTTGACTAACTGCCCACCACCTACAAAGTAAATCCAGGAACTCTTAGATCTAAAAGAGATACACATAATTCACTGCCTTTATTGCTGCAGTGCATGTTTTCTAAATCTGTATTTGATTAGGATCCTTTTCCTTTTTAGCATTCTGTTTGGTTTGAGAACCTTCAACTATACCATTTTAACATTTCACTTATTTTATTTGTCACTACACAGTTCTGGTAGCCCAGGTTTGACTTCTAATGCTTCAAAGTTCTACAGAATCACATTCTACATATCTTCTTTGACATATATTTCTATAAAAACATATTTTTAAATATCATAATTCTTTAATGGCAAATTAGAGGTCCTGGCAATCACCAACCAATTCTCCTGTTTTCACACAGAGAATTTTTCCATAGAAGTTCTCCAGCACCATTCCCAACAAAGACATTTATCTTAAAGTATACTGGTGATAATTGTGTTACCCTAGATTTGGAAAAAAAAAGAAAAATAATCCAAACAAATACAATTTTTTCCCAGTAAGGTTAACAACATGATACAAAGCTACGGTGATATTGTAGCTTAATTCTAGGGAAATTTTGGTTTGTCTCATTGAGAAACCTTAAAAAAAAAAGTTTTTCAAAGATCTAAATCTCAAAAGAAGATATTACTTATGACCAACTCATTAGAGGAAAACAAGGTATTGGGAAGGTAAAAATTTTATCATTTCAAGACTTTTCCTCCAAATTTTACTTAAGAATTGCCCAGCGATTGTTTACTATATAGACAAGGGGAAAGAACAGTTAGCCCTAGCAGACAAGAAGGTAAGTTATCTTCCCAAAGTAGTGACAAAAAAGTCTCTGATAAACTTAAAGAGGGCAACAGAAAGTAATTGTTGTATATCCTTTTTTCCTCTTTTACTGACCATTTTGACAATGAGGACCCCATAGTTTTGTCCACCTTCTTGATGAAAGGGAGGTTCAAAGGATACAGTCAAAATGATGCATCCTTTAGATATGAATTTCCTAATTAAAACAGGATTAAAAACTGTAAGAGGCTCTCTGAACTCCAGACTTTATTCAGTGCAACTGCATAGCTCCTGAAACCCCTGACACTGACGCTAGACAGACAGTATTATATAGTGTCTAGAGACTCTGGATTGCAGATTATTTGGGTTTGAATCCCACCGTCAATGCTTGCTGTGTGACCTTGGACAATTTGTTTAACCTCTCTGAGTTTTAGCTGCCTTATCTGTAAAATTAGCATAAAAGTAGTAATTATTTCATAGGATTGTTATGAGGATTAAATGAGTCAATCTTAGTAAAGCACTTAGTACCAGTTGTGGTTTATGAAAAAATGTTCAACATCCCTAATTATCAGGGAAATGTAAACTAAAACCACAATGAGCTATCACGACACACCTGTTAGAATGGCTATTATTAAAAAGAAAAAGTAACAAGCATTGGGGAGGATGTGGAGATAAGGTAATCCTTGTACATTGTTGGTAGGAATGTAAATTAGTACAGTCATTACAGAAAACAGTATGGAGTTTCCTCAAAAAACTAAAACTAGAATTACTGTATGATCTAACAATCCCATTTCTGGGCAAATATCCAAAGAACTGAAATCAGTATGTCAAAAAGGTTTCTGTGCTCCCATGTTCTCTGCAGCACTGTTCACAACAGCCAAGATATGGAATCGACCCAAGTGTCCATCAACTGATGAATAAAGAAAATGTGGTACATATACACACAATGGAAAAGAAAACTGTCATTTGTGCAACATGGATGGAACTGGAGTCTTTGTGTGTCAACTTGACTGGACCATTGGATGCCCAGATGTCTGGTTAAACATTCATTATTCCTGAGTGTGTCTGTGAGGGTGTGGAACAAGCAGATTACCCTCGCCAGGGTGGATAGGCACCATCCAATCCATTCAGCGTCTGCATAAAACAAAAAGGTGGAGGAAGGAAGGTGTTTCATGAAAAGGTCATATATGCAGCACGACCCGTAAATGCCAAAGAAGCCAAAAAATCAAAGAACGAGGCAGACAAATCTAGTTTGTCGCTATAAGATGATTTTTTTCAGAAGGACTTATGGACAGAAGTGTGCTCTTAAGCAGCCACAAGACAAGTAGATCTCCATATGGCAACCCTCAGAGCCAGGCCTTATATTTGGGGGGAAAGTACCCGTGCTCTGGAAGGAACGTGTGTCTGGCTGAGAGAATGCTGCTGGAGTCACAGGGCACCGGCATTATGGGTTGTTTTAGAGGAAAGGTGAAACTTATATTGAATAGGTTTTCCTATATAAAGAGTAATACATCAACTAGATATTTTGGAGACATTCCTAGACTTGGGCTTAGTCAGGCGATTTGGCATTTACAAATAAAGTCACTCTTGTTCCCACAAAAGGATTCATTCACTTTCTGCCAGACTTCTTGGCCTGAAACTTCCGATCTTTTCCTGCCCTCACTGATTGTGGTTCTCAGGCCTTCAGACTCAGACTAGAATCTACCCCGTGGGCTCCCTGGCTCTCAGGGCTTCAGGCTACAACACCAGCTTTCTGGGTCTCCAGCTTGCAGAGAGCAGACTGTGGGACTTAACCCCCATAATCATGTGAGCTTATATATAGATATGGAGAGACTGAACTGAGAGAGGTATAGATATAGCCATGACTATCCTATTAGTTCCGTTTCTCTGGAGAACCCTGACTAATACAGTGTACATGCTGATGTGATTAAGATCGCCAACCTCCTTCCCCCACTGGGCTCCAAGAAAGCAGTATAACCCCAAAGCAAGTAATTAAAGGTTACTCTTTGGCACAGAACAAACAGCTGGGCCCTGGCCCCATCACCTACACTTTGCCCAGCAGCTGCCAAGCCTTGCCTATGTCCCCAGAGCACCTTTTTAGAGCATAACCGTCACATACGAATTGACAGCAAGGATCGCCACACAAGATGGGGAAGCATAAAGGACAGAGGCCAAACACAAGAGCAACCAAAAAACACTGAAAAGAATCAAAGTCAGTGCAGAGTTATGAACAACACTTCTAAAAACCCCATAATTTATATCTTCAGAGATAAAAACAGCTACATCCATAAAAAAAAATGATGCTATAAAAAGAACAGAGAATAAAAAGAGCACTTAGTGACTAAGGTATAATAAAAGAAAGTAATTTGACAGGCATTGTCTAAGTTGAAAAAGTCACTCAGAAAGTAGAATAAAAAGATGAAGATAGAAAATAGGACAGATAAGGAAAAAAACATCAGTCAAGAAGGTCCAAAGGCTAAATAATGAATCTGAGAAAAAGAACAGATATAATGACAGAGGTGGGTGGTGCAGGAAATTAACAAATAAACAATACCAGAAAAATCCCCAGAGCCGAAGAATATGTGTTTGAAGATGGAAAACAACCAAACTAAGCGCTAGCTCAGAAGACCCATAAGCAAGACACAGGATTGTCTTACAACAATGGGAATAAAGACCCTAAAACTTCTAGAGACAGGACAAAACAGAAACACAAGCAGGTTGCATACGCAGGGAAATCCAGCCACTTACAAAGGAGAAGGAACCATAAGGACAGAGGGTTTCTCAACAACGCTGGAAGATAAGATACTGTGGGGCGATGTGTGCTCCAGCATCCTAGCGGAAGTCACTTTCCACCGGGAACCCTGCCCGGCGGGGCGCAGGCAAACGCAGACACGCATGCGCGGAGGAAGAGCCGCAGCGTTCTGCAAGAAACTATCGGAGGATTGTCCCCAAGATGAGGGAATTAGGACGGGTGCGTGCGGTCATAACGCGGTATGATGCACCCTGGAAATAAAGACCGGGGAAGCGTGGGACACGGCGAGGGATAAACTACCCGCGGGGGCAGGCACACTATTGGTACCCCAAAGTGACTGGCGCCCCCAAAACCCTGACTCCAGCATGATGCAACCCATCCCTGGCACAAAAAACGCTTGCACCCCTAAACCTTTCGAAATAAAATAATAATAAATCTTCTCTCGAACTTCTTAGGAAGAAAAAATAATAATAAAGTGATTATTGATATAGCTCGGAAAAAGCAATAAAAAGCGAGGGTCTAAAATCAAGAGGAAGGAAGACACAGATCCGGGCCACGATCCCCGTCAGGGCCGAGGCGCGGGACGCTCCCGGGACGGCGGCGCGGGCGGCCCGGGGCCTGGGTCAGGCGCTGCCCCCTCGGCCCTCGCTCGGTGTGCTCAGGAGTCACCGGGGACCCCGGTAGACGCGGACCCTCGTTCCGCAGGGCCTGCGGCCGGACCCACTTCCCACCGCGGGCGCGCCCAGGCGCCGGCGCGGGGACGGACGCCGACCGCTCCCCGGAGACGCCGGGGATGAAGCGGGGCGGTGGTAGCGGTGCGCCGGGGCCGCGAGGGATGGAGAGAAAGATTCATCTTTTAAATAAACGCAAAGGAGGAAAACCAAGGAGGCGGCTGGAGCGAGGGCAGCGCCGGGTATCGAACCTGGCCGCTAGTGAGCCCCTCAGGCTCGGGAGCCCAGCGTCGCCGGCGCGCCCGGGAAGGAGCGCGGGAAAGCGCCTCAATGGGCACCGAGAGGCGACCGCTGCGCGGACCGAACCCGCCCCTCCCCACGCCCAGCCGCGCAGTGGGCGGGGCCTGGGCGGAGCCTTCCCCACACTGGCGCGCCCGCGGCGGCGCAGGCGTGCGCATGAGCGGCTTTTGAACCCGGAAGCAGTCGGCGGCTCCAGGAAGTGGCTGCGGAACGCGGGGTTTCGCGGGCGCTGCGGCTGCAGGATGGTCGGCGGCGGGAAGCGCAGGTCCGGCGGGGAGGGACAGCAGGTACTGCCGGGCTCCGTGGGGCGTTTGGGGTGACAGCCGGGGTAGCCAGAGGCAGCGCATTTTATTCATCCGGTGATGACTGGGCGCCTGCTGTGTGCCCGGGCGCTGCGGTCCGCTCCGGTCCTGCGCAGGGCAGCCGTCGCGCGTTCTGCGGGGCGTCGGGCCGGGAACCCTGTGCCTTCTGCCGACTCCTCTTGGCGCGGGTCCTGGGAGCAGATTAAGCCAACCACGGGTTCACCGATTCGGCCGGCGAAATTGATTGGGAATCCATGACATGCCAGACACCGTGCGGGGCGCTGCGGTTAGGGATGAACCCTCCCGCCCCTGCTCCGCGTAGGGCCTCCGCCTGGAGAGGCGGGCACCAGTGAATCTGCGTTTTATTCTGACTTTTTTTGTTTGGGATTATAACGCTGATGTGTAGAAAGTGCTGTGGAGACGCCCGAGGATTTAACAAGTCCTGGGGGGTGTTAAGGAAGACTTAAGGCAACTCACGTGTGGAAATGGTTTTTGAAGGCAGAGGAGAAAAATAAGCGATCCCCAGACGTAAAAGTGAAGGGGATTTGGGGGCACAGTGGAGCGTTCGGCCTGGCTGGAGCCTGGGAGATGGGAAAGTAAGAGGGACTGGATCATAACGGCACTAATGAGGGAAGGTGACAGAAAGCGTGTGCTTTGTCTCATACTGTCATACGATTTTCAGAAGTTCCATAACCACTGCAGTAGCAATAAGGGGACTCAGGCAGGAAAGGAGTGTCATTGTGATAACTAAAGTTTTTAGAAAAACTACTCTGGCTGTATTATAAATTGGACAGGGTGAGATCGTGTTAGAGGACTTAAGTACTGTTAGAGGGCCATGGTTATAGGCATTCTTCATATTGGGTCATGGAGGAAGGTAAAGGATAAGTGTAGCCTCTGAAGGGGACAGCTGTCCTAAATTCTAGTTGTTAAGGATTTGGAGATGCTGAGCTAGCATGTGGATTAAGGCACAGCTGAAAAAAATCCTTGTCTGTCTTTGAAGGCACAGTGAAGAGCTGCTTTGGTGGAGTGATAGGCTTAGTTAGAAATACAATACCAAAAATGAAGACGAGTCTGTAAACACTGTTATAACCAACCATAACGGGCAGCGTTTGTATATTATGTGCTAGGACTGTTCTGTGTATTTTTATATATAATAACTTATTCCTCGGAACAACTCTATGATATAGGTACTACATATGTCCTTTTCGTAGATGAGAAAACAAGGCACAGAGAGGTTAAGTAACTCATTCAAGGTGTGAGCTAGAAATGAGAGTCAGGAGCTAACCCAAGCAACCTAACCATTATGCAGCAGAACTGCCTTTCAGCAAGGCAGGTTAAGGCTTTTCCAACATCTAAATTTGGAGCCAGTCTTTGAAAGTCTTACCAAAGACAGTTATAAAAGCAGAAGACAGGATAGGTTAGGATTTGATATGTTCCTACTGCTCTGTATTTGGAAGTGGTTGAGGATCTGTGCTTTGGAGCCAG
This sequence comes from Cheirogaleus medius, assembly GCA_008086735.1. Taxonomy (NCBI): domain Eukaryota; kingdom Metazoa; phylum Chordata; class Mammalia; order Primates; family Cheirogaleidae; genus Cheirogaleus; species Cheirogaleus medius. Next base: position 41,693,421 of record VBSM01000483.1, read on the forward strand.
ATTTAAACCTGGGTTTAAGTCTCTTCCTTCTCTTCCACTTCCTAGTAAGGGCATAAAGGAAGTTAACCTCAGTTTTTTCATCTGTAAAGTGAGGATAATTGTGTCTAGCTCATAAGGTAGCTGAGCATTAAATGAGTTAATCCATAGAAAGTGCTTAGAACAGTGGCATGGCACATAGTGCTCACTAAGTATTACTGTTTTTACTATTTTTATTACTGTTGTTTGCTATCAACATTCACTTAGGGATCCATATTTCTACAGCCTTTTTGTTCAATTTAATTTTTTTTTTTTTTTTTTT
>VBSM01000483.1:41693818-41716346 GCA_008086735.1 Cheirogaleus medius
TTAATTTTTTTATGGCCTGAGGCGAATAATAATCTTTGCCATAATAAGCTTTGATCATTGGTCAATTCATGGATCTTTTTTACCTTATTTAAGGTAATATATTAATAACAAACACCTGTGAACCCATTGTCCAACCCAGGATCTGAAACACTGACAACAGCTGTACATCAGTGTGTATTCCTCCCCTGTCAGTTCTGCCTAACTTCTTCCTATCACCCACATTCATTCAGTGTCACTACCAATCTGAATTTTGTGTTTTCTTGTTTTTGAACTTCATAAAAGGCTATCATGCTGCATATAATTTTTGAGGACTTTTTTGTTTATTAAATATATTAAGATTGGTCCATATTGTATAGCTGTATGGTTGTCCCTTGGTGTATGAAGGGGATTGGTTCCCAGGACACCCCCCACCCCCTGCATATACCAAAATCTGTGCATATTCAAATCCTGAGATTGGCCCTGTGGAACCAAGTGTAGTATTCTATTGTTTGAAAGCCTTTCTTATTACACTTAATGAAAAGGAAATAGACTTGACCCTTGAACAATATGGGTTTGACCTTCAATGAGGGTCCACTTATCTGTGGATTTCTTTTCAACCAAACTCGGAGAGAAAATACAGTATTCTCGGATGTGAAGTCTGCATATTGAGAGGCCCAACTTTCCTATACTTGTGTTCTCCTGCCAACAGTAATTTCATTTGTTCTGTTTTTTGCTCTTGGAATCAGTGCCATCATGAATGTTCTTGTATGTGTCATCTGATTCATAAATACATTTTGTAGACTTTGATAGCTAACATCAATAAACTTGAGCCTATTGGGAAAATGGAAGAATATTAATATGAGAAACATCTGGGTCAGAATTTCTCGACTTTAGTGCTGTTGACATCTGGGGCCAGATGGGTCTTTGTTGAGGGGATCTGTCCTGTGCATTGTAGGAGGTTGAGCAGCATCCTTGCCTCTTACCCCACTAGGTGCTACTAATACTCCATATTCCCAGTTTGTGACAAACAAAGATCTCCAGATATTACTACATGTCCCTGGCAGTCACAATCACCCACAGTTGAGAACCTCTGGTCTAAATAGAAAGAAAGAATCAGAAGGAAAAAATCCAAAAAGAAAGGATCTAGGTTCCTAGAAAGAAAAACGGATTGCTGCTTAGAAAACTAAAGATAAGTAACCTCCAGCTAAGCATATTATCTTTACAGAAAGTTATCAAATATCTAATAGGCATGTTAAAACTTAGCACACTTGCATAATGAAACTATATTGCAGAGTTGCTAGAGATGAGTATTATAACCTAATCCTGGCATTAAAGGCTTTTCTGAACTGGATTTTTGGCCTAGAGTTTAGTGCTGTTCTGCTAACCTAGTTAGGGACTGTTGATACTCAGCATTGTCACTGACTTTTCCTCTTATTTGGAATATCAAAAGGGAGGCATCTGTTTTAAAGTTGAAGGCTGAGTAATGATTGTAATGAACAGCCCAGACACAACTCTGGGTGGACTTTGCTGAAGAAATGACTTTTTAACTGGAAAATCCCTTAAATTAAGTTCTTTCTGACAATTTGCTTCTGGTGTGATCAATGAATTTAAACAAAAGCCATGATGACATCTTGTTAAATAATAGAGGGGCAAAACCTGCCTTTTCTTTATTCCTCTTTTCTTGCTCTTTACTGTTTCTTTTTTTACTTATTTTTTGTTTTTTTTAGAGAAGTATATTTAAAGACCGGTGGGTTCCACTTCATCACCATATACACTGTTCTTTTTTCTTTGCCCAAAAGAACCCCCAGATTTTACTCAGAAATATCACTTAGACAGTCTTAAAGAAAACACATGTATCCCATTGAGTCTGGTGAACAAGAATGAGCAATGTTGTGACACAAGGAACGTTACTGAAGTTAATTTGGAGAACTAAGTTTTGTTTGCCAATTTTCAGTGTGAAAAGACAGTTGATGTGAAGAAGAGTAAATCTTGTGAAGCTGATGTTTCCAGTGACCTTCGAAAAGAAGTAGAAAATCATTATAAGCTCTCTTTCCCTGAAGACTTCTATCACTTCTGGAAGTTCTGTGAAGAGCTTGATCCTGAAAAGCCTGCTGGTGAGTTGCTCCAGAATGATTCCGTAAGTGGAAAAGAAAGCTTACCAAGAAACTGGACCGAGGCTATGTATGAACAGTTCAATAAAAAAGGAACATTTTGAAAGATGCATCTAACAAGAGAAATATAGTAAGAGAAATATAAATTAATGGTATAATATGCCATTTACCTTTGTCACCTATTGGCAAAGGTAAATAATTTCATGGTGTTCTTTGGGAGTGTGAAGGAAAGCAAGCACTTTGCTATGCTGCAGGAGTTTCCATATGATCCAGCAGTTCTGCTTCTAGGAACTTAGGAGCAGATGAAGTAAGAATTATGTTCAAGGATATTTATTGGAACAAAGGGAAATGGCTTAAATGCCCATTAATAACACATCTATTCAGTAGATATTCATACTTTTAAAAGACAGATAGATTTTTAGGAAATGATAAAGTATGATGCCTGAAATACATTAAGTGAAAAGAGTGTATAGAGCATGCTACCCTTAGTCTTTTTTTTTTTTTTTTAATAAAAAAAGAAGGGTCGGGGGTACACACATCCCTATATACTTTTCATGTGGTTACTCTCTCTGAAAAGATGCACAAGAAACTGATGATGGGTTGCATGAAGTTACTTTTCACTACATACCCTTTTGTACTGTTTAAATTTTTAAACTAGGAAGTACTCATACACTATAGATGGAAATGTATATTGGGACATACTTCGAACTTTGGCAATATATCAGAATAGAACTGTGCAGCAGTTTCTCTAAAATAGTTATGACTGTGTACACTTACTAGCAAAGATGTTCACTGAAGCATTTTTAGAATAGAAAAAAAATCAGAAATAGTAAATGTTCATCAATAGAAGAGATGAATAGCTACCTCTTTATGATGGAAAATCATGCAAAGTAGGCCAGGCACAGTGGCTCATGCCTGTAATCCTAGCATTTTGGGAGGCTGAGGCGGAGGATAGCTTGAACTCAGAAGTTTGAGGTTGCTGTGAGCTATCATGACACCACTATACTCTAGCTGGGGTGACAGAGTGAGACTCTGTCTCAAAAAAAAAAAAAGGACATTATTTCCTGTCTACCTCCAGAAAGTATTGTTTAAATAAACTTATTTTCTTTGTAGATTCACTTTCTGCAAGCCTTGGACTTCAATTAGTGGGTCCTTATGATATCCTTGCTGGAAAACATAAAATGAAGAAAAAATCAACAGGCCTGAATTTTAACCTTCACTGGAGGTTTTACTATGATCCTCCTGAGTTCCAGACTGTTATTATTGGAGATAATAAAACTCAGTACCATATGGGGTATTTCAGGTAAAGGATCTTTTCTTCTCTAAAACGCAGCTGCTGTGCTGCTTAATGAGTATGACTGTGCCCAAGTGAAGGGCACATTTTCCCCTGTTCATGGATGCATGAGCCATGTGGTGTTCTTGCTGTTACCATATGAACCTTCCTTAGGATGAGTGAACTCTGTAGATTTAATCTTACTGGTTCTTTGTGGTTATAAACTTTTTTCCTTTTGGGTTCAGAAGAGCTCTTTTAGCTCAAGAAAGATAATTTAGAGCAATTGTTGTGACTTAAACTATGTGCTTCCATGGCGTAGAGTGGCAACTGGTAGTTGGTAGTGGGCTCGGAAGTCAGACGGATCCTATTGCCTGTCAGTGTGACCCTGTGACAGTCATTAGTGACCATGACTTTCCCCTCCTGTAACAGTGGCATAATGATTGTACATACCTGATAGCAACTGTGAGGATTAAATGAACGCATGCAAGATGCTTAGAATGTTAAGACATTAGAGGTAGCTCCAGGGGGAAAATACTTGTCCACTTGGACTGGTAGAGATGCTGTCCTTTCCAGTGGAATTTAAATAATACCAACATGCCCAGAAGAAGCATCATGGTACAGTAGAATGCACATGGGACTGGGAATTGGGTTATATGGATTCTGCTTCTGGCTTGGACATTAACTTACTAGGACCTTGGCTGAGTAACTTCTCTGTATTTGTTGCCTCAATTTTAAAATAAAAAGGATTTGGTTATATACATGAACAGGATCCTTTTACCTCTAGTGTTTTATAATCCTCTGTCCTGTTTCCTTTTTTTATTTCTACTTTTTTCTTTTTTACAAACTCTAAAATTATGATGGTGTGTATAATTTTTCCTACTTTCTTTAACAGGCCTTATTCCCCCTTTCTTTGTATTTGGGTATAAAAAGCAACTGGGTCCTTTGTAGGTTCTGTTATATAAATAAGATTTGTTGTAGATATTCCTGAGAAACTTAGAGTTTAAACTTGGCAACCTTGTTCCAATAAAAAAAAAATACAGGTATAAATAGTTGTCTGTGGACCTAAAATTTCACTTGCCTGATAGTATAAATTATGGGCAGCTAAATTTTTAATATCTTTTGCTTAAACAGGGATTCTCCTGATGAACTTCCTGTATATGTTGGTATAAATGAAGCAAAGAAAAATTGTATGATTGTTCAAAGTGGAGATAATGTGTTTGCTGCAGTCAAGTAAGCAAATATTCAATTTCTATTTATAATTAAATATCTGTTTATAATTTTTGTACTATATCTGTTACAAAGGGGATTTGGGGCCAGCCAACAATTGTAGATTTCTAGAGATCATTTCTATGACTTTTGCAGATAGTGTCTTATCTACACTTCATTTTGCCACTCTTCATCAAAAAATACACCTCTTATATAACTAATTATTTAATGAAAATAATACTTAATCTTGACCTCACATGTCCCATGGCAAAATCAAAAGTTTTTTTTAGATAAATGCTGTCATTAAGAGTTCATTATAAGAGCCCACTGCGTATAGTTCAAACAGAAAGGTTGAATAAAGTAGGTGCTCATAAAATCTTGGAAGGGCCGACGGAGCAGCCTGAGCTTCCAGGAAGGACAGCTGTGTGGCAGAGCTGTCTCACCCATGGATTTTATGTCTCTGCCGCCATCTGGAAGCTGGGAAGTCAAGAACTGCTACCACAGCGGGTGGCTCTAGGACCACATTGTCTTTGATGATAATCTATGCCAGTAAAATGGATGCCTGCCCCACGAAGCTAAGGACCTAGTGCTGAGACCTCAGCTACAGCTGCTCCGGAACAGTCAGGTGCCTCCACAGCGTGCTCACTGTGGCAACGGCAGAAGCACAGCCTCCACTTGGTATCTCTTCCACCTTTCAGATTTCAAAAGAATTGCCTTTTCCTGGGAGGAGCTGGGTCCCACGCAGAGCCTGAGCTGAAGAGCAGTGGGAAGTGCAGCAGGCTCTGTGTGGAAGGGGTTGGAAGGGAGCCGAGTGAGCCAGGCGGTACTGTATCAGCCACAGACATGACTTACAGCCATTTGTCAGTGGCTGTGTAGTTTGCATTGTCATAAAATGAAGAAAGCAATCTGTATCACTTCAAATATAAGTAGATAATGTATTGCGCGGCCTCTTTTAATAATCTCCCTTTAAAGGGCTTTTATTCCCTGCGATTTGATAGTGCAAAATTACAGTAAAGAGAATTCAAACTAAGTCCACCAAGCACAACCACTAGACTGCTGCCTGCGTACGTACTGGTGTATCCAAAGGGCAGCTGTGTTGTAGATGTCAAAAAGGTTCTTTTTCTTCTAGTATCTCTTAGTTTCATTTAAAATGTTGCTTGATATTTGTAATTTATGTAGTTCTTTTAAACTCTTTGGATTTACCATTTAAATTGGTGCCGTCTTTATTAGAAACTATGGTTGTTTCCTTCTCTGTGTCTTGCATTAACATGTAAGTTCTACGAGGGCAGAGGCTTTGTCTTATGCACAGGGCCTGCCCCATAGAACGTTAGATGCTCCATAAATTTCTTCATTCTAAAAATACCTCGGCATGTAAAAACACCTCATTTTTCATTTGTATTAGTAGTTTTGTCTTAATAGAAATCTTTTTTTAAAACGAAATGTAACTAAAATAACCCAAGACTGGTATTTTTTTTAGCTTATTGGGGAACGCAGAAAAGGAAAAAAGAAAATACATATGAATGACATTATTTATAATTTAGGTGAAAATCAGTAAGTGAGTATTTAAGGAACTACCTCCAATAATTTATCTCAAACATAGGGGTAAAAGATTACTTGAGATATAACTGTTTTAGTACTTTTCAAGTATTATAACTGTTTTTAAGTATTATACTTAATACTTATTACCTTCTTTTACTTAAATCAGCTAATTAATTTCTGTATTTTTTAATTCTAAGGTCTTTCAAGGCACATCTTTTGTTATGAACAAATTATTTTTTTAAATATTTTCCTTTTCCTGTTTTATTTTTTCTTCTTTTTTTTTTCAGGAGTTCTAGTTATGAACAAATTATCTTTATGTCCAGGGACAGTAGTAGTTCTCTCTGTAAGATTTAATAGTAGCTAAAGAAATGCTAAATAAGCCAGTAAAGATTGAAGAATGGTACTCACCCATGATGTTTAGGGTATAGGAAACCTTACTGCTGTGTTCATTGGTAAAACCTTTGTAGAAAACAGATTGAAAAATGTTTAAACCACCATATTCTGAGATTTCTTGACAGATAACTAACATTGCCAGGTAATGTGCTAAGTACACATTTATACCCCTAAGCCAGCAATTTCAATTCTAGCAATTTATCAAAAGGAATTTTGGACAGGTACACAAATATTTGTGTTTATCACAGATTATTTATAAAATGAAAAATTGGAAACAGCATGTATCCAGTAATAGGGAAGATTAGGTAAATATAAAATGTCCTTATGCTATAATGGTTTTATATTGATTCATCGACTTTGTTTTGAAGAGGGCAGATAATAGAATAGTGTAGGGTGATATTTCATATTGTCAGTGTACATGGAAAAAAATCTCAACATACTCAAAAATTTAAAATATCTTTGGACAACAAAGTCAGTGACTTTTTTTTTTCTCTATCCTGTTTTTTTCCCTAAAATAAATGTGTTAATAGTTTTGATCTCAAGGACCCCTAGGGTCCCTTACCCAAGTTGAAAACTATTTGTGATAATAACCTATACAAATAGTTGTTTTTGCACCAGTAGCACAAAGGTAATGGTGGGTAATGCTGTTGGCACGTTGGCAGGAATCAAGGCAGTGCCACCAAATTAGCAGTAGTCATTTCGTTATATACAGCAGTGATCTCATGCAGGTGTCATTTGAGAATGCCAGTGATGGAGCCAGGCATGGAGATGGGCTCATATCCCAGCTACTCCGAAGGCTGAGGCAGGAGGATCGCTTGAGCCCAGGAGTTTGTGGTTGCTGTGAGCTCGGCCAATGCCACAGCACTCCACTCTGTCTCAAAAAAAAATAAAATAAATTCAGAGTTCATGGATTTAATGTAACATAGCACAAAATGTTTATGGTTTCAGTTTGCGTATTGCACCTTTAAGCATCACAAAACAAAGTATTGGAGAGGAGGTTTGGAGTAGAGACAAAAGCTTAATTGGTACAGAGAGAGTCATAATGTGATAGTATGGGATGACAGCTACTAAGTACCTTAAATAGTGGTGAAATAAGAAGATATTTTATCTGGACCTTGATAGAGACATAAGAACTTACTGGAAAGAATGGGAAGGCGGGTGTTTTAGGTAAGGGAGTGGAGTATGCATGGAAGTATGAAAATACGTGGCACCGGGTACTTAAAGTCCTCTGTGCCATGCCAGAGGCTGGTGAAGACTATGAAGTTTGGTTCACACAGGCCTGCCGTGATCAAATTTGCTATTATGGTTACTGTAAATGTATCCTGTTGATACACAGTTGATTATGATTGAAGGTAAGATTTAGCGTAACTGTTGCTATAATCAGAAGATACGGGTTTTGGTGATTTGTGTTTCTGTGGCACTTTCACTAAAGCTCTGAATTTGGGTAAGTTGATCATCCTCTGTGCCTCAGTTTCCTCTTAGTAAAATGGAGCTAAGAATAGCACCCATTAAAAGTGCTCTCAGCCCATAAAAATGTTGTAGTGAATACCGATCAATACAGACTCTCCAGTGTTGGTAATGGGCAGAGGTAAGCTTCGTCCTGGGAGTCTGGCGCTGGCTGCAGAGAAAGGAGATGGCCTTGTGTGTCCAACTGAAGGCCACTTCCTGCTCTTCTACTCCTGACCTTTCACACTGCTGGCAAAAATCTTAATCTATGATAAACATAAAGTCATTTTTGTAAAAACTACTTTGGATTATACTTTTTTTCCATAAGCTTATAAAGTAGCTTTCCTTTCACATTATCTAAGGTTTTCTTAACACAAATTTGAACATTTAAAAAAAATCTATTGACCTTAAGTGTTGTAACAGTGTCATCAGGCCCTTTAAAAATAAAAAATCCTCTTTGATGTCTGCATACTATTTTTTTCTCTTATGCCAGACTTTTCCAAAGCGGTATGCCATATCTGAATCTCAGGTGATATAACTGAAAGCTTGATTAATCTTAGCTTTTTAAATATTTCATACCTTTATTTAGACATTAGAGAAATGATATAAACTTGAATCATGTTTGCAATTTCTGCAACTGGCAGCTTTTTATTAATATTGCTTTTCTCTTGTTTGAAGTAAACTATTAGGCATTTTGAGAGAACTATTGGTAATTCTACAGACTTTTTCTTGCATGGAATTTGACATTTTTAACTTAGCTCCCTTAACTTCCAAAGGTCTGTGTACTTAGCAGTGGCCTGCAAGGTAATGAAGGCCTTTGCTTCTTTTTCAGATTATTTTTGATGAAAAAACTTAAAGAAGTAACAGATAAAAAGAAAGTTAATCTCTTGAAAAACATAGATGAAAAACTCACAGAAGCAGCCAGAGAACTGGGGTACTCACTGGAACAGAAAACCGTGAAGATGAAACAGAGAGATAAGAAAGTACGATTTCAATCTGTTAGTCTCTGCTTTGCTGTTTAGCAGATTTTTTTTCTCTTGATTTCCTCCCATGTGTACTGCACCCTTCTCTTCTCCAGCCCTAGAGAGAGCTGGGTGGCAACCCTCGGTCCCTGCCCGGGCTGTCCTATACCTGACTATTGGGAGGGCAGCCCTGAGGCAGGGTCGGATGGCTCCTGTGGGTGGGTACAGGGGTCGAGTCGAGTAGCTGCCGCGGTGGCATAACTCGTGCTGGTGTTCACCACTCTCTTAATATTGTGTATCAGTTAATCATTTCATAAAGGGAAAGCAGCTTTGTACAGGATGATATTTACATATGCACATAAAGAAATTTAATATTTAATGGCTGAGGTCTGTTGACTTAGTGCAAGGTGCTTTTGGGGGGTTCTGGAAATACTTCTGGGTTTTGGATCCTTTTAAGGTTTCTGTAATAAATATCAGTAAGTTAATAGGCAAGCTGGAAGAATTCTGCTTTGGGGTAAATGAGAATTCTGTAGGAGTTTGTCCTTATAACCTCTGGGGAGGAAAAGCGTTTGTTCCTGGAAGGAGGCTCCCCAGTCTCCTCCAGCCTCTCACCAGTGTCTGCTGTAGCTGGTTCATCTGAACATTACAGCCAAATGAAGGGCTTGTTATCTTGGAATAAACTAGTACTGACAATAAAGCACCTCGGTATATACTTAGTTATTGAAGATCCTATTTCAGTTTCTTCTCTGGTCTTGGTTCAGCTGCAGGGGTGATATTCCCATAGATTGCGGGCATTAAATTGCAGTCTTAGCAATTCTTCTTTTAGTCCTAAAGACCAGAAATACTTTCTGAAAACATACATTTTAATGAAACTCATTACAGTGTGGCACTTTTAAATTACATTAAGATACTATGTTGCAGCCGGGCGCTGTGGCTCACACCTGTAATCCTAGCACTCTGGGAGGCCGAGGCGGGAGGATCGCTCGAGTTCGGGAGTTTGAGACTAGCCTGAGCAAGAGCGGAGACCCCGTCTCTACTAAAAATAGAAAAAATTAGCCTGGCATGGTGGCACATGCCTGTAGTCCCAGCTACTCGGGAGGCTGAGGCAGGAGGATCCCTTGAGCCCAGGAGTGTGAGGTTGCTGTGAGCTAGGCTGAAGCCAGGGAACTGTAGCCAGGGCAGCAGAGTGAGACTCTGTATCAAAAAAAAAAAGATATTATGTTGCTATTTCATCTTTCTGGTCATTGTAAGCTTCTCCCACCTTAGGACTGCAAGGAAGGCGGGGAAGCGTTTCTAGCCTTGTTTCATTTTTCTACCATCTTCTATTTTTTCTGGAATAGATTTCCTTAATTCTTCCCTATAACTGTAAATCAGATATGACTGGGGTTTAAATTTCATAGATATGTTTGTCCTGACCCCCTCCCCCATGAGGTTTCTTTTTAGTATTTGTTCTTCATACAGAAATATCTGGTAAGAACAAATACAAAGAAAAAAAGAACTTGTAAGACAACCATGAGTTTATCTTCCCCTTTTGGTGATTATACTTTCAGATCCTTGTCTATTATATGTATAAGTATTTTCTTTTATATTATTGTGAGATCCTCATTTCATATTTTTCCATTCCTGAAAAATTCCATTACACTAGTATGTGAGTTAGCTTTGTCCTTGTGTATGAGAACAATAATACATCCATTTGAGTATAATAGAGCACAATATAATAGAGCACACTGGAAACCTGTGTTTTTATACTGACAATACCTTATGGTACTTTGAAGTGCAAAGTTCTTATGACTTACATCTTTTGACCCCACAACAAATCTGCAAAGTAGGAATTTATCATATTTTATAGATTAAAAAATTGAGATTTATAGAGTCTTTGTCTTGTCCAAGATCATGACAGATCTGAGACCTAAATTCACATCTTACATATTTAGCATTTTTTCCATCTTATCTTATTAATATGCCACTTTACCTTTTCATATCTAGATTTTTTAATTTTAATTTTATTTATTTATTTATTTATTTATTTATTTTTGAGACAGAGTCTCACTCTTTGCCTGGAGTAGAGTGCCGTGGCGTCAGCCTAGCTCACAGCAACCTCAAACTCCTGGGCTCAGGCGATCCTTCTGCCTCAGCCTCCCGAGTAGCTGGGACTACAGGCATGCGCCACCATGCCCCGCTAATTTTTTCTATATATTTTTTTTAGTTGGCCAATTAATTTCTATTTTTAGTAGAGATAGCATCTTACTCTTGCTCGGGCTGGTCTCGAACTCCTGACCTTGAGCGATCCTCCTGCCTCGGCCTCCCAGAGTGCTAGGATTACAGGCGTGAGCTACCACGCCCGGCCAGATTTTTTAATTTTTAAAAATGTTGGTTAAATGATGCTGTAAAATGAGGGTGTCTCATGCTATCTGTCTCTGATCTGCTGCCTCAGGATATCACCCACCGTGGTGTAGAGTTTCCCTAAATTTGTAATCCTATTCTTTATAATAAGGATTTTGATGACACCTAATAATTCATACCTCTTTATGGACAATTAGCACAGTTACTCATTTGTGGAAAATGTAAAAATACATTAACTGGGTGTGGTGGTGCCTGTAGTCCCAGCTACTCAGGAGGCTAAGGCAGGAGGATTGCTCTAGCCCAGGAGTTGGAGGCTGCAGTGAGCTATGACGACGCCACTGGACTCCAGCCTGGGCAACAGAGCAAGTCTCCAAAAAAAAAGTGAAAAAACAGTGAAAATACATATACCATGGTTTTAGTTGTTATGTCATTCAGCTTCAGCCTGAGTAGGGGAGGAAAGTCGGCAGCTATCCCACCGCTTCCTTTTCTTGCGTTATCACCATTTTATGACCTGCATTTTACATTTATGAGTATATTGTGATTACCACTTCCTATTGCTAAATTTAATCCACCTCATAATTTTGAGTGGCTGCGGTGTGCTGTGCTTATGTTTGGAGTTTAGGTTGTTGAAGATTTCTCAAAGATACAGACAACCCTGCCAAAAATATCCTGTTGTATTTTTGTATCCTGTACTTTATTCACACACTTACTGTTATTTCCCGAGAAGAAATTCCTAGATTTAGTATTATCAGGTCAAGTAGTTGAAGTGTGTTTGTGTGTGTGTAGTTTTTCTTTGCTTGTTTCTAATTTTGTGGGTTTTTTCCTACTCCTTTTAGTCTTTTCTATGCTGATAGATATAAAATAATTCTTCATTGTTTTAATTAGCATTTCTTTGATTATAAAGATAAATAATTTTCACTTTCTCTTGGCCATTTGTATTTCTTTGTAAACTGCTTGGACTTTGCCCATTTTTCTGTCAGGGTTAGAATTAGTCCTTTTCTTGTGCTCTTATTTGGATGTTAGACTTTTCCTTTATTTGTAAGACTCCCTTATAGTTCAAAGACATCAATCTTTATTTTACTGTTATATATGTTGTAGATATTTTCATCAGTTTTTCTTCATTTTGTTCTTGATTCAACTTATTTTTATATAGTCAACTCTATAAGTCTTGTCCTTCTCTACCATAAAATTATAAAAAATATTTGTCTTTCATCTAGTAGTTTTATGGTTTTATTTATACATTTGATCCTGAAATCCAATTGCAAATTATTTTGATATAAAGATTAAGATATAAGGCAATTACTTCATTTGTTTTTTTCCAAAATGGTGAGCAGTTGTCTGAAAACTTCTTCTGAATATTCTATCCTTTCTGGCAGCTTAAATTAAGGATAATGAAAGTAGCAAGAGAATGGAAGAGTAGGAGAGTGGAGGCATTAGAGTGAAATAAGTTTTAAGATACAGAGACTTAGGCGAGAGGACTTTACAATTTAATTTTTGGAAGTTGTAGCCTTGTGTCTTGGATATTTTCATTAGACTGCACAAAAAAGTGGAATATGTGAAGCACATGTTTTGTTAAGGAAAGATATAAGAACATGCCACTAGCGTGAGTAAAGGAAGATGTAGACTGGAAGGGTTGTGGTGGTGGTTGTAGTTGGGCCTGTTTTTTCTTTGAAAATTACCACTTAAAATCTTACTGCTTATGTGATTTGCCTCCAAAAACCGCATCACAACACTGGAAATTGCCTTACTTTGGAGAAGCTTGCAAACCACCCTGAATTTTCCAGGCAAAAATGTTGGGGTCCAGATTTAGCAGGATGAATGAGAGGAATTCTGTCCTGTAACATCTTCCTGCCGACAAAACTATTAATACTGCTTCTGTCTTCCTTTTACACCCAGGTTCTTACTCTTTCTATCTGGAAGCTACTTGTCTTTAGAGAAGCTGATGCTCGGCTTGCCTCCTGTCATGGGGTGCGTCGGGTTCTCCCTAGCAAGCCAGTGTGCAGACTCTTAACAAGTGGCACGATTCATAGAAGCCAGTTATTTCACTGTTTTCTAATTACTTCACGTGCTTGACTTTTAGTTAATTTTAAAGGAAAGAAATAGTATTAAACTTTAACTTTGGAGTCCAAACTTACTGAAATGTCATTGAATGTTAATGTTTTGGCAAAAATGTTGAGGATTTGTATGTTTTTTGGGAGGTTTTTTTGTTTTGTTTTGTTTTTGGTCCATTTACTATGATTAAATTGTCTGTTTTTTTTTTCCTTAAACTTAGGTCGTGACAAAGACCTTTCATGGTGCAGGCTTGGTTGTTCCAGTAGATAAAAATGATGTTGGGTACAGAGAGCTCCCCGAAACAGATGGTAATATATTTCACATGTACACATGTGCATATATGTTAATATATATGGAGGAAGGTTTTCCTTATACTGGGAAGTATGTACATATAGTTTTTGTGAGATAGTCACAAGACCTTAGTCATAAAGGTTTTAGAGTCAGTCATGCCTGAATTAAAACTGGGTTCAAAGCTTGTGACCTTGAGCAAATTATTTGACCTCACTAAACTTTGTCTTTTTCATCTGTCAAATGGGGTTGAGGATGATATTTACTTCACAGGGGTATTTTGGATGTAAAAAAGTATTAAGGTGCTTAGCACAGTACTTGCCCCATGGTGCTTAAAATATGGTAGTTATCTTTAAAAATTTAAAGAATTTTAAGCTATGTCCTAGAGTTACTTTTTCTGAACTATTTTGGAACCTTTGACATTACAGTGAGCTTGTAAAACAGTAATTATTGAGATAGTGTGCATTCAAATAGTTTTTTGTGAACATTTTTCCATGTACATGTAAAACTATTTAGCTTTCAGAAGCCCAAGATCCTGAACTACTTCATCTATAAGTTCAAAGACACCTTGAAAATGGACTACTGCACAAAATGTAATTATTGCTATGTTGAAAAATCACTTCTCTTTTCCCCTTCCTTCCCTGCATTCCCTTCTTAGTTTGAACCTTCCTTTAGGTATGCCTTTATTTATCATTCTGTTCCAGGGGGATAAAACTAAAGGGAAATCAAAATTAGCATCTTCTCAAGGAAGAACCAAGTACTCCTGCCCAAACACATACTTGGATACCCATTTTTCAGAACAGAACTAACTAGCTCTGGTTGTTACCGGTTGCTGGGTGGGAGTAGGACCTAGAAATCTGCATTTTAACCATTTCTTTAAAGCAGCTGTTCTCAGATGTGATTGTGCCGGTCAAGATGTTTTAGATGACAGCTATTCATATGCAATGGTTTTTGCTGTACCTCTACCACTTTAGAGGAATTCTGTGGGGGAAATGGATGTGGGGGAAGTGAGCTGTCTAATACAGTGGCCACTAGCACTTACATGTGGCTGGTGCAACTGAGGACAAAATTCGTAATTGTGCTTAATTTAAATTTATAAATTGAAACAGTAAATGTTTGTGTTGAAATGATACTGTCTTGGAATATTGGGTTAAATAACATCTTAAAATTTTTACCTGTTTCGTTTTTAATGTGGAGACTAGAAAAGATTTAATTACATATGTAGCCCATTATATTTCTCTTGGACAGGCTGATCTGCCCTGTCCTGTGTCTCCTCCTTGAAGCCAGAGGTAGTCAGTCTCTGATGGGAAGGAGTGGGGGCTCTAGCTAATGTTCAGTCTTCTTCTTGGACTCTAATCTCTTCTGCCTCTCTGCTCAATAGCCCATCCGGAGTTTTAGAAAGCATCACCATCTCATTTGAGAAAGGTTGAGAACAGTTGTCACAGAGTGGCGGTCTCTAAAACGTTAAGGGTGTGGTGGACATTAAATTGTAGTGCCCTGGAGTAAAGCCTGTTATCCTACGCCAGTTGTGGTTCTGGGGGTTTATGTCCAAGTCTAATATTCTAGATCCTTCTGTGGTTTACTTATTTTGAATAAGAAGTTATAGCAAAACATAAAAGTTAAGGACCTAATCTTGCTCTTGCCTAGTGTTTGCCAGGAGGTATAACTGACTGGCAGTTTGTTAATGTGACTGTGATTAGCAAATCACAGTTGAGTTTATTCCTACCCAATATCCCCTTTGAAGCTTCTTACGATAACATTGTAACCTGGCAAATAAGATACCATTTTTGAGCAATTCTTAAATGTCAGTGTTGTGATTCACTATGACAAGTGATGCATACATAATATTTAATCCTCATCCAACTCCTTAAAATAGGTCTTATTCTCATTTTCACAAGGGAAAGATCTAGAATGTTTACCACTAGTAAATGAAGGAGCTGGATTTCAAACTCAGTCTTTCTGACTGTAGCGTGCATACCATTACCCAAAGAAATAATTGCTTAGCTAGTTGCCTGATTTTTTTACTTAATATAATGTAAAATAATGATATTCACTTCATAGGGGTATTTAGGGTGCAAAAGAGTATGTAAGATGCTTAGCACAATACTTGCCTCATAGTGCTCAAAATATGGTAGAATTTAAAGAATTTTAGCCTATTGCCTCATATTTTTTCTGAACTATTTTGGAACCTTTGACATTACATAGTCTTGTTTTGCGTTTTTCTTTTTCAACCATTTAAAAACGCAAAGACATTCCTAGTTGGATGGCAGTTAAAACCAGGATGAGCCAGGTTTGGTCAAATTTGCCAATTTCCTGCACTACCCTGATGAAACTTTGAAAGTTTATATAAAATCATGATTGTGACTAAATCCATTAAGAAACAGTCATGCTTTGCTAATACAAAAAAATCTCGTTAGAATTTAAGCATAAAAATAGCTTAAGTAGAAAAATGATAAAATTGCCATTCTAACTTACAGTGCTACAGATGACTGCCCAGGTGGCATGAATCATACTAGTACGAAAAGTCATGTGGGAAAAACCGTGGTCATAGTCTCTTTACCTTTGAAGATAGTTAAAATCACTTTTCAAATTGTGTAATCTTTTTATATTGATTTCTTTCAGCTGATCTCAAGAGAATTTGCAAGACAATAGTTGAGGCTGCAAGTGATGAGGAGAGACTAAAAGCTTTTGCTCCCATTCAGGAGATGATGACCTTTGTGCAGTTTGCTAATGACGAGTGTGACTACGGCATGGGCCTCGAGCTGGGCATGGACCTCTTCTGCTACGGTTCCCCTGTGAGTAGAAAATATCTTCCCCTGCCTGCCCGCCATGCGTGCGCGCGCACACACACACACATTTATGTCCCCAAGTGCCAACATAGGTAGGATATGGATTCAGCTTGTATTTCAAAATAAGTGGATGTTCTAAAAATACTTATTTGAAATTCACCTTCTTTCTGGCAAAGATGAATAACAAGATTTTTTGCGTTCAGGTTGACATTAAAGTGAATTTACTTATTAGACATAGGGACATGCCTTTTAATTTGGTATGTGTATTTGTTTGTTGCTATATACGTGGGTATGTACACACACCTTTCCTTAGGTTTCATTTCATTTCCGTTGTGGTAGGGGATATTTGTTATTGTGCCTGAATTCTTAGATGAAGAATAAATACTATTTTTAAGTATGCTTTAAATTATTATAAATAGATGCTATTCTATCATTAACTATTTTCTTATTAAATCAGAAATTTACTTAACCACTGCTTACTCTACTGTAGTTGCCTCATGGTCAAAGAGGCAATAAGGTATAGTGCCTATATCATGCTTCTGGGGCTAAAATGGTTTTTTGTGGGTTTTTTTTTGAGACAGAGTTTCACTCTGTTGCCGGGGTTAGAGTGCCGTGGCGTCAGCCTAGCTCACAGCAACCTCAAACTCCTGGGTTCAAGCGATCCTCCTGTCTCAGCCTCCCGAGCAGCTGGGACTATAGGCATGCACCACCATGCCCGGCTGATTTTTTGTATATATTTGTAGTTGGCCAATTAATTTCTATTTTTAGTAGAGACGGGGTCTCGCTCTTGCTCAGGCTGGTTTCCAACTCCTGACCTTGAGCAATCCACCTGCCTCGGCCTCCCAGAGTGCTAGGATTACAGGCGTGAGCCACCTTGCCCGGCCCTAAAATGGTTTTTAAATGACATCTTCCCCAGCTGTGTAAGATTGGCAATTTTTCCAACACCTTTGTATCTGTTTCTTTACCTGTGAAATATGTGTGCACAGAGACCACTTAATTCTCATTTAACCTGTGTAATCAAGTAGAGAGAGGCAAAGTGTCTTGCCCGTATTCACATAGGCAGTCTGTTTCCAGAGTCCGTGTTTAAATCAGTACAGTAATTCCTAAACTGTAAAGTGCTTATGAATCACCTGGAGATACTGTTAAAATGCAAATTGTTTCAGTAGGTCTGGGATGAAACCTGAGACTAAATTTCTGACACTTAACAGGCGCAAGACTAAACTGTAGCTGTCTGACCTTAGTGAGCACCATCTGGAGGGCTGTTCAGACACAGACTGGTGCTCTGCCCCCGGTTTGAGTTCTCGGGTGGGTCTTGAGAACTTGCATTTCCATTAAGTTACAAGGTGAAGTTGATTTCCCTGGTCAGGGCAGTCCATCTCAAGAACGTGCTATAACCCATGTTATACTGTCTTTCTCCGCATACCACGCATGTGGTGGTTATCAGTAAAAGCAATCAGTGTGCAAGGCCAGGATGACAGTCACCGCCCAGTCAGACCAGTGCCTGACCTGCCAGGCAGGACCTGGCCATAAACGAGAGCTGTGCGATGTCACCAGCTGGACAGCAAACTTGCTGTTGTGAGAATTAAATACAGAAGAGTTATGAAAAGGTTTAGCACAGTACTTACCACACGTTAAACACTAAATAAATGTTTGTTATCAACAAAAGAGGGTAGGCTGGCTAGTTCTACAAGCACATCTGTAACAGTAGTAGTCTAAAGTGGCTTTGGCTCTTAACGGGGTGGAGCAGTTATGTGGCGGAGGTGAGAAAGGAGGCATTTGAGGACACGGGGAAGGGAGTGATGTGAAGACCCACATTGAGCACAGCTGTTCCAAACAGAGTCAACAAAGGAAAATAAAGCTTAAACTTGTGACTGGTGGGAATATACTGGAGAGAAGAAGAAAAGTATTTGTGGGCATAGTTTGGGGTGAGAAAATTGGATAAAACCTAAGGGAATAGGAAAGTTGAAATTTTTAACTGGTTTTCTTAATTTTCTTCAAGATATGCCTCTAGTCTTTTAGAGTGACAAGATTACCTCTTGGACAGAATACCAGGTGCCTGGTCAACTGAGAGTAGCTGAAATGATTTTGGAAATAGGCATTGTCAAACACGTGCCTGTTCAGTGTATTTTCTGCTACTTACGAAGACATCTGCTCCATGTTTTTATTTTTCAGTATTTTCATAAAGTTGCTGGCCAGCTTTTACCTCTTGCATATAATCTTTTGAAGAGGAATCTGTATGCAGAAATTATTGAAGATCATCTGGCAAACAGAAGTAAAGAAAACATAGACCAACTTGCAGCATGAGTGGGAGGTACCGGTAGCTTTGTGAGATTTACAGTATTTTAAAGTATTGGTATTAAACTTGTGATTTGTTCTGTTTTTAAGGAATACAGAAATAAATTAGAAACATTTGCTAAAAATTTTATAAGGTTCTTCTTTTATAAAATGTTTTCTTCATCTGCAAATAAGTGACAGTCATCTAAATGGTGACACCCTAATCACATTTTCACCCTCTGACAGGTCACAGGAAATCACTCCCTAATGCCTGTGGATAACTAGCATATCGTCTCCTCACAGAGTCCTGTTTCAGTGTGTACCCGTTGGACAACTAAGAATGTATTTCTTCTGAGCTTTGAGTTAATAGCTATAGCTTTAAGGGCTGGATTTATGGGGAATTAGGAGGGACACAGGAGAAGGAATCTCAGGACGCATGTGGTCTCCCAACAGGTACTCCAGTTAGCCCACTAGGTATATACTCCTTCATTCTCTTTTGACTCAGTCTAATTTACTAATAAATATAGCATAGTACTAGTATAAGATAGTAAAATCAGTATGCCATTTAGATTTTAAAGTTTCTATTGCAAGTTATTTCACTGGATTTCTAGTGCAAGTCTGTGGAGAGCGGTGTTCTACCAAAATCGGATGCTCCTTGAACTCGACAAGATGATGTTCACCTTAAAAGCAGAGGGCAAACCCCACAATGCGAGCGTTGTGCATTGGGCTAAAGGGTTACGAGCTGCTCCCTCTTCATAGGAAGTTCGAGACAGACAAGCCCTCAGTCATCTCGTTTACCCCACACTTTGTACAAGACTGATTTGACTCACCCTAAGAACTTTTGTTGAATAGTACTTCTCCAAAGTTCTGTCAGCTGTCTCCTTAAAATAGATTTGAGGTACTTTTTAAAATATAAGGGATGAATACACTATTTAAAGGCAAGACTTTCAATTAGGATTTTAAATGAGTGGCATGTCTCATCTCCCCAGTTAGGCTGTGAGCGTTTTAAGGGCAAACATTTTATAACTATATCCTCCTCAGCAACACAAACTTTGAGTATGTATTCATTGAATACTGCCATTGCAGGCAGCTAAGATGTTCTCTTCAAGGGAGGCATGTTTTGTATAATAACTAAAATGAAACAAAAGGTCCTCAACTTCCCTTTCATAGCTGTACAGGAACTTTTACAGTTCTGATGATGAGGTCTCAGAGGTTTTAAGGAACTGCCATGTCATTTACTTAAGTAACTCCAGGCCCTGGGCCCGTCTTAACTGACAACTGTGTTTTATGTTAAAACATTACAGTAATAGTTGGCTCACACATACTTCGATTAGAAAACGTGACCACATTACATTGGTCTTAAATAATTTAACATTTTAGAAGCTCTTGAGCTTTTTTCCTTAGATTTCTTTAGTTTCTAAAGTGCCTATTTCTAAATACTGCCCCTAATATTCACACACATATTCTTAAAATATTATCCAAATTCAGGTATCGCCTGCTAAAGATTTGCCTAGCTAGAAATACTAGATTAATTTTGACATTTAGTGATCCAACAGTCTCAAATGTATAACGTTTTTATATGCCTTGTGATCAGCAGTATGGATTCCAAAAGGATTTATCAAGGGACAAAAGAGGTGAATCAGCTTTTCATTCATTCCTTACAGAAACCTGACGTGACTGTATCTTCTTGGCTGTGGATAGGTATATCGCAGTCAAGACAAACTGGACACTAATCTCAATATGGCAGTAACAATTTGGATAATACTGTTGTGAACAGGGTTTCCTGAGGACAGCAATATGGCCAGAAATGTGGACTTCCAGTCTCAAACTCCCACCAGTTGTGTCAGGCGGCTAATCACATGTTTCAGGAGCTACTGATCTTCCAACTACTGAACATTCTTCATTAAAGAGCAAGCTCCTTTCGGTAGGACACCAAACCTTTATCTTTTTCCTTCCCTAAAGGCATAATCCATTTAAACTTATTTTACTAAATATTTTTATCTACCTAGGATCTGGACACTCAATGGCTATAGTAGCTTCCAAATGGTATCTGTATACCTCTGTTCTCCAAACACATTTTAAGTGGCTAGGCTCTTTCATGAATGAAGCACCTTGACCCAGTGAAGATTTAACAGAAAATTATTACTCAATTCAAATTTAGGTAAACTCACCTTTTGGAGCTCAACAATGGAGCCTCTCTATAACCCTGAAACGTAAATGCAGAATGATGCACCCAAGGAAAAACAAAAGCTACAAAACCACCTGGGAGATGCTGCTGTACATGAGCTGGCAACAGCATAAGACCCTTGCACGAGCTCAACCTCTGACCTCGCCTAATGTCGTTCTGTCCAAACTACTCCAACCCTAATTGGGTTTGTTTGTCTCAAAATAAATAAATAAAAACAGAGTCTCACTCTGTTGCCTGGGCTAGAGTGCTGTGGCGTCAGCCTAGCTCACAGTAACCTCAAACTCCTGGGCTCAAGTGAACCTCCTGCCTCAGCCTCCCTTGTAGCTAGGACTACAGGCTTGTGCCACCATGCCTGGCTAGACCCTAATTTTTAATGTTAGTATCTGTGCATATGATCCCTGCAAGACCATGACCTCTCAGATCCTTGACTTACTCTTTCAGTGGTCCAGGCTAGGGGATGATTGACAAATTAGTACCTTGTCAGCACCAATAATGAAAAACTCCCTGATTGAAAATTGCAAGCATCCTACTGTCTAAATATCATGGCCCATCTTCCCATCCCTTTTCTTCTTCTACCTCAGCAATTTTCAACCCAGCAATAGCCTCCAATTCATCGATCTAACCACTGCACCCTTGGCTCCCTCTTCACCTGGCCTTCGTGTTCTATGCCCCATCATGGTCACTCCCCCAATCCTCCACTCTGCTGCCTCTGCTCCATTTATTGTATTTTTCTGTTAGAGCCTTAAGCCAAATAAAAACTGCCTATTCCTTACTTGAGTCTGTTCAGCATCAGGTAGCTGTAGAAGAAATACACCCTTGACGGCTGGTCTTCCTTTAACCCCAAGTTGGCCGTGCTGGGTGCCGCTGATCTTAGACTTTCTCCTCCTTCCTCAAACGTCCACCGTCCTCTCCCATTCTGTTTGTTTCACTGGAAAATACAGGCAATCAAAGTAACCTCAACAAGATCTCGGCATCTGCCAACTACCCATATACTCTGCATTTCCCCACTCACTTCTCTGACTGTTGTTTATGTCCCGTGTGTCCGTCCTTCCTTGCCTACTCAAGGGCCTCTCTCTCTCAGGCCATTCATCTTCCCTCTCAAACGCTGCCATCAGCAGCAGAGACACAAGCTGTATTATCCTGCATCTTAAAACAAATCTCATCTCATCACTTTCCGTCCATCCACAACAACAAAGCCAGCACATCCTGCATCTTCAGACACACGCCTTTCCTGAACGCCTCGCAGGAACCGCACTCGCCACCCTCAGCGCCTCTCCTTCCAGTCTGCGTCGCACTCGCTGCAGTTACGCTCTTGCTGCCACCGCCGCCGTGTGTCACCTCCACACGGGCCAACTGTCAGCCTCAAGTACTTCACCTGCCAGCAGGGCCTGACGGCTGACTCTCCGCGAAACCGCCACTCTCTGGCTTAGGGGCTGCCCGTCTTTTAAGGGCACCACTCCTCACCCTAACCCCGTCTTCCGCTGGCTCTTCTCCCCAGATCTAAGCAAAAACGTGTCAGCGCTCAGTCCTCGTGCCTCTTCTGTGTCCACGCTCAGTCCGTGGCAACTTCCTGTCTCAGGATGACGTCTGCTCTGCTCAGCTCTCGGGCTGGCCCTCTGCCCTGAACCAGTCTCGTACATACTTGTGCCTACTAGACACCCCACGTGGAAGTGTGAAAGGCATTA
>VBSM01000483.1:41716446-41736023 GCA_008086735.1 Cheirogaleus medius
CCGCCGCCCCCTTGTAGTCTGTGCCCAACACAGGAGTCAGGTCATTTCAGATCAGGTTGTGTCACTTTTCTGCCTTCCTGGCTTCCCATTTTATTTGGAAAACAATCGAGCCCCTGCACCCCCAACCTATTTCCTTATTTCTTCCCCCTTTCCCCTCATAGCCCTTTCCTGCCAGTGACCTACCAGGCGGTCCCTGATGCTGGCAGGAATATCCTACCTCAGGAAGTTGTATGCAGTACTTCCTCTCCCTAGACATTTTCTCACACTTAAATGTCATCCCCTCACTCTCTTCAGGTTTCTGCTCAAATATTTCCTTAGGCCTTCCCAGGTCACCCTCTACAAAAATAGGGTGCACCTGCGCACACACCCTCACTTTTTCTCCATTAGAAAAACTCTAGTAGAATGAAGATTTTTGCCTGATTATGTATGCTAATAATGGCAGGAATCATTTAAAAAAATTGCTGAATTAATTCATATTTATCACCATCTGGTATCTGTTCCTTTTCCTACTGGAATGCAAACTTCAAGAAAACAGAATCGTGCCTGGCACAGACTAAGTGTTCAGAACACATTCAGTGAATGAATGAATGATAAAGGATCACTCTGGACTTGAAGTGTTTTCCTTTTTACCAAAAGTTTTTTTTTTTAATTTTATTTTTCCTCTCAACCCAGCTTTTCCTGACTCTGGGAAGAACCAGGAAGAGAAGGCCTAAAAGTTTAATATTAGAAGACTATTAAAATCTTATTAAAATGTTAGTAACCACTCCCCCTTTAGGCAGTTCTACTAGCAAATTTCCAAGGTAATTTTAAAAAATGTAAATTTTACCTGTTTCCATGCAAATAGAATAATTTTTCTTCTAAAAATATCACATTTTTGAAAGCAAACCGAAAGGAGATCAGTTTCTTGCAGACCTGCAACTTCCACTGACGAATGGGGCTCTGCACTATGGCCAGCAACACGCACGTCCTGCCGTTCAGCCCAGCGTCGACTCTTCTGCTGCTCCTTGCTGGCAAAGTACAGAAATGGCTTGTAACCTGAGAGAAGTGTTGTCATTGTTATCTTTTTGAGGGTCCATGTGCTGAGCATATTGGCCTACACTGCACAGGGCAGCAGTACAGAGCAGGACTGTTACAGATATAATTAAAGGCCAAACCACACATTGTCATATAGATTTTAATAGGCTTCTGATTAACTCATCACAGTAATCATTTTTACTGTAATGATATGCAGCTTTACTACACTAGTATAAATAAAAACAGATAAATACAGCTCTAGGCAACATCACAGATTAACAAACTAAGCATTCTTCATGAACCAAAACTGAAAACAATTATTAATAAAGAAGAGATGTTGACACCCTTGCCCATTCTCATCATACCTTCTCAAAAAGGGTACTCAAATAAGGTGCTACTTATATTGGTCAATTAATTTGCCAATCAGCCAGGCACAACAATTTCATGGTCTCCACTATTTCATTGTTTGGTTGAAAAGAAGACACACCTCAACATATCAAAAGGAAAAATGGGACAGATAGTAACACCAAAGAAAACCACTGAATGCGTTAAAAATCCAGCACTTTTCCTGCATTTCAGCAGTAAGACACACCAGGGACAGAAATGTACCAAAGAAGAAAATTAATGCTTTATTGTCCACCCTGAAATGTTAGTCTCTGAAGCAGGATGGGCAATGAAAGTAGGACCTGAACTCAAACAGGGAAATGTGGAAAATAAAATCCATGTGAAGTTTAATGTGTGAAGCTATCTGCGAAGAAACCGGTTTCTCCTTTGAAGGCTCAAAAGTCATGACAACCACTTAAGTTATCCATAGCCATGCTGCGAGTTCACAGTCCAGCAGGGCTCCACACGGCAAGTACACTTAGGACAAGCTGGACATGTACGGAACTATCATGTGGAAATGATTCCACTCTGGATGCC
Organism: Cheirogaleus medius; assembly: GCA_008086735.1. Taxonomy (NCBI): domain Eukaryota; kingdom Metazoa; phylum Chordata; class Mammalia; order Primates; family Cheirogaleidae; genus Cheirogaleus; species Cheirogaleus medius. The sequence goes on from VBSM01000483.1 coordinate 41,718,382, forward strand.
AAAAGAACTTTGAAGAGGCTATGAAGAGGGAAGTAATGAGGACGAAATACTGATTTAGGCAGATAGCACAGCTAAGAATGTTTCACGAAATTCCTAACATTTTGCTCAACTTTCCATCATCATTCTTATATGGCTTCATGATCTTATAAGTCTTTAGGATCTTACAGATTTTATATGATCTGATAGGTATATTATTATTAAGAACTAGGAAGTGAAGAATCACTTCCAAAATGTAAAAATGGCTCCTCGCCAGTTGTGTTTTAGAAAATGTCCTGTCTGCAAAAATCCATTTTCCTTTCAAAAATGTATAATCACAGAATATTTAGGCCAGTTCTTTGAGTAAACTGCCTTTGCCAGCTGAGAATTAAGACCATGATTAAAACAGACATTTCCAAAAACAAAAATCCCAAACGTATTCTAGTGCACTGCTGGTGCTCAGACCACCATCCAACACTTGTCATGCAGATGCGACCTGCCCAAAGGTCAAAGGTTATGTTCAGATTAAAATTTTAACTGCTACCTTTGCGATTTTATTGTTTTCATTTTTTGTTTGATATTTTAAAAAAGGTTAACACTATATAACTTTTGGTTTTAATCTGCAAAGTAATTTGTAGTGTTTCACCTTTCCAGGTAATAGGTCGGAAGACAATCCAGGACATGGCAGTGAAAGATCAGAAAAAGGTTGATGCACACAATGGATCACTGAGAAATAAACACAGCCTGTTTTTAAACCCGTTCCCATTGTAAACTTTGTTCGTATCTCCATATTTGTAAGTCTCAATTAGTCTATAAATATCACATTAAAAAGGTAAAATTATTTAAGTGCGATATTAACTGATCTGTATTTTATAAATTTTAATCCATAAAAATATAAATAAGAATGGTAAATTTTTAAGAAAAGAAATATACATTTAGTGCAAGTTATGAATTACATTTCTTCTTCAGTGTCAGCAGTGGAAATACCTTGAGGAAAGAAAAGAATGACTGGTTCTAATTTCAAGAAAAAAATCCCAGTGTTGTAACATGCAGTTAATATCAGACACAGCTAAGCAACACTTCCTTCTCTTCACTGGCAAGGCAGCAGCATGTTGTTGATTATGCTGAACTCAGCACTCGTAGACGACATAGTAGTTTTAGAAATAGAAAGTCTGCATAAGACCAGGTCACATTATCCATAAAGTCTGAGAGAAAAAAAACTGCTTATCCTTTAAAATCAAGTTTCATTGTTTCTGATTCTGAATCACAGGGCACAAGCTGAGAGATTTCGTTCATGCTTCATTCGAGATGTTACCTGTTTGATCAGCCTTTGTTGTGGTACATGTGTACTGTTCCAAGCGTTTAGTGATGGTACAAACTACATGGTTAATGGCACAAGAAACACTCCCTTCTTGTGATGAAACCTCAGTAAAATCACAGTACATCTCAATATGAGAAAGGACTGTTCAAAAGGGTACACCAATTTAAAGAGGCTTTGTTACAGAGAGAGAGAGAGAGAGAGAAATAAAGGCTCTTCTGGAATGTAGAAAGGTAATGCTTAACTATACAATTCATGAATTAAACAGAACGATTTTGATAAAAAAGGGCAAGACCTTGCAGTTTTATAGATGGCTCAATTCAAAGTAATCCCTCCAGAAATAGGGACCGGTGACACGTCATTGCCATGTTGGAGTCACAGGCACGGTGCTCAAGGATGAGGACTCCGGCGTCATCCCTGCTGAGGCGCAGCCTGCACAGTCCCCACACGTCCCGTCCTCTGCTGAGCGCGTCCGGTGCAGAACCACAGGAGCAGATGATCTGCTGCTCTCGGTTAGATGGGAAACACCTCGCTTCTTTCCTTCTCTCTCTCCTTTCCCTCCCCAAACTCCTCCATTCCACCAGCATTATTTGCAAACCAAGTTGCAAAAGCCTGGCTTTTATATTTCCTTTTTTTTTTTTTTTTTTTTTTTTTTTTTTTTTTGTTAAGGAGAAAAAAAAGTGGACGATTCCCTCAGGTTAAAGAGTTGTGCTATTCAACAAACGAACTTCCTCTTCCGTTTCTTCTCTCTCCTCATCTATGGGATTCAGTTGAACATTATTGAAGCGGGGTCTTGGTTTGCCGTCTGGGCCATATGACGGAGGATATCTTTTTTTGTTATAATGCCAAGGAGGCGCCTGGAAGGGATAAACAGAAGATTGCTATTAAAATAAAAGGGGCGGGCAGGGAAGAAATGCTAAGTCTACAGCTAAGTCCTTTTTGTTGACAGAAATAGAGCAAAGCAAGCAGCCTGATTTTGTATTTTCAAAATGTATTTTATTGGTAAAGATAATAAAATTATCCAGCAACCATCCTCTGATATCAAAAGTATTATGGTCACTAATAGTATGACGGCCTTTCCACTGGGACTCTGAGGACTGCACGCCCCACTGAGGCAGAGCTGTCTGGATTCATGTATGCCAACAAAAAAGTAACAGAAAATGGGAGAAGGTATGAACAGGAAATGAGGCTGATTCCATTTGAGAAGGAAAATTCATTCCCACCACATCAAGAAAGCAGTAAAATGTCTGATGACCAAGTCCCCTCAACACTTCACTTCCTTGTTTAACCAAAATTAACCAATTTTTAAAAGATAATTTAAGGATTGCCCGCGTGTATGCAGAATCTTCATGAAAGCACATACAATTAAGATAAAATGCATATAAAATGGTCAACACAGAACTTCAATCCCAAACTTCAGGACCCCAAGAATAAATCTGTAAGACAACCCAAGTTTCTAGTACACTTATCAATGTTTTCCTATTTTGATTTTGGCCAAAAAAGTTAAGATACAGTGCTTTTATGAAAGTCTTAGTTGTTAATGCTTACATTAAAAGACAGGTGAAAAATCAAGAAGCAGTCCTAAAAGATTATTACAGGTGAAGCAGAAAGCATAATGAATGGGTAGCTACTATATTATTCTGGTTAGTAGTATTTTAAAAAAAAGGATGCATGAAACACTTGTGAAATATTAGCATACAACAGGAATACACAATTAGTTGTGTACTTAAGCAAACTGGCACAGGTTTCATATAGGTATGACAATTGCAGGGCAAAATAATTTTAGGCATTAATTGCTAAAGCCAGACAATTTTTATGTTATTCAGTAGATAATTCAAAATTTATCTGTAATCATGAAAGCACTAGGACATAAAGCCAGTTAAAACAAATGCATTTGACCCCAAATCTGCTTATAGCATTCTAGAAACATCATACAAAAGGGGCACACACATAATCTAGGTACAATTCACTAATGAAATGGCAGGACACACATTGTGACTTTGAAGATATGGAGGGTATAGCAGAAAAAGAATTAATGCTATGATCACAAATATATACACATTACGCTCTAGTTAGTGTGCCCATCAAAAAATCCATTTAACTGTCAGCAATTCTAATCACTAAGCTCGGTTAAAATCACTTACGAGCTTAGATTTACCATAAGACTACCACAAGATTAGGGAACATAAAAGAGAAAAAGGGCTGGGGGTGATAGGGCAGATATTGTTAACCAGTCAGAAGTCTTCTGAGACTAGTGTATATCCACTAAGGTGGACTGATTTGTCATGTTCACTTTAAGAATGTTCAATAATATTTATTCATTCAACTACCAAACTGTTCACAGTTCTTAAATTGTAACTAATGATTTTGATGAGAGGTGTTAACTTTTGCTTACTTTCTATGAATGGAATTTTACAGATTATCTAAATTTATCTTACAGACATAATGTATCAGATACGAATATAATTGGCAGCATTGCAGGATATTTTTGTTCAGCAGATATCTGGGAAAGAGAACTGAACAGTTCACAAGTTTCATGCTTCCTGACTTCTAAGGTGTCTAATGAGGAGATCTGATATATCTAATCACCAAGGGTTCGACGTGCTGCTTTAGTTGCTCGAGATGCTCTAATATGTTCTTCTTTGTGATGATCCCCAAGACAATCCTGAAACAGATTATTATGCTAATAACTGTGGGAGAAATTAAATTAAAAGCGGTTCCAATCATAATGATAAAGAATGAGAAAACAGAACAAAAACATGAATGACAAGAATGCTTCTCATGAACTTTAGAAAAATAAAAACAAAAATGATTTAAAATTCTAGGCTCCTTTTGCATAAACTCTACTGACTTTCAAAAGTGATACAATACTATTTTTAAATATTAGTGGGTTATTTTTCTTTTTAAACTAAAAATCAAAATTATAAAAGTTTGGAATGAAGATGACTACAAAGCAAAGTACAAAAGAAACTTAGTACTGGTATACATCTATAAACCTTTGACAGGTAGAGTTCCATTTTCAGTGTTCTTTCACAGAAGAAAATATTTTTCCAGTTTCTACAATGTCACGACACAACAGCTGTCATTTGGATCTGCCTCAGCAGGGAGAGGGTGGGGGAAAGCTTAGCCTTACTGCCTGTGAGAAGACTTAGGAAATCTCTTGGATTTTACTATTATTTCCAATTAAAATTAAAACTAAATAAATAGTGCTGACCAACAGAAACACTCCCTAATTTTCAGAAACTGTGAATGCCACTTCTTAAAATAAGCTAATGAAACCTATTTATGATTAGGGATCAAAAGGACTTTTACTTTATGCTTTTTCCCCCCCCAAATAACAATTATTTCTCAGTTAACATGTCATTATTATCACATCAAGCAAAACAACAGACACAAATTCTCATAAGGAGGACACTTAAAACTAATTAGACTGCTTTTAATTATTAAGACAAAATTCTGGTTACAGAGTTTATACTGGAAATTAATGAATTCAACTGTAGTATGTGGCATATAAATAGTAAAAGTCAAAAACCTTGAAAAAGAGTTAATCTTTAAATTCTGAAAGCCATCCAAAATGCCCTTCTGGGTCATTGCACATTTCCTGATCTGGTTCAGTTAACTTTCCTGTTAAGCTGCCTTTGAACATTCTGGCTTCTTGAAGAATGTCACCCGGGGAGACTTCAAAGCAGCCTGGTCCTACAGCGATGCCCATTATAAAATAGTTACTTAGTATGACAGCTGGGGGCGGGAGGCAAGGAGGGCAGAGAATAGGAAAGGCAGAAATTGGTTCTTTGCTCATGTTTTCTCACTATTTAAAAAAAAATATTGTACTGATCCTTAAGAATAAAGATAAATTGAAAAGTTCTCAGAGCATGGGGGCAACTTCCCCCTCCAAAAAAGCTCAGAAACTATATAAAATGAGCATTCAGTTGCTCATTAGATGTTCTTCACTGACTAAACTTTTCAAGTTTTTCTTTTCTTTTTTAAGCCATCAATTCATTTGATTTTATGGCTGGAATCAGGAAATGTGAAAACCCTGGCAATTAACTAAATACGATAAAACCAGTTTAATTCTAACTCATGCTTTTCTGTCCAATTATACAGAATGATTAAGCTCAGTTAGTAACACTTATATTAGTAAATCTGCCAAGGTACACTGTGAGGAAAGTTACAAATTTATAAGGACCAAGTGGCAAATTTAGAGAGTTACAAAGTAATCTTTATATTTACAACGCAGTAGCCCCTAAAAGGGAGAAACGCACATAGTTCTTCTCTTTAGTTAATGGAGAATAATGATTTGAGAATAAAAAGGCCAGGTTCAGTGCTGCTTTTACTAATTTTAGGGAGGAGAAGGAAAATCAATGTAAAACGTGACTCATATAAAGAATTATTTGCTGCTTCCTTTTGGGCTAACAAGTAATGATGTGTTAACAGAACATAACTCAACATTTCTGAAAGTATGTTCTAAGAGACACCAGCCCAGGAGTTCTCCCCTACCCCCACCAAAAAAATGGTTACATTTTCAAATTAGTTTGGAAAACTGTGTTTCCTATTACCCCCTATCTGGGAATCAAAGAATATCAATATTTTAAAAGTTCAGAGAAGTTCCACAGTAAAGAACCTCAATTGTATTTAATCCAACACTTTCCAAATGTATACAGTCACAAAATGTTTTTTGACTAACTCCTATTAACATCCCACTAGTCCCACGAAGATTAAAAGATTTAGAGACGTTCTGCTAAGTTAAAATGTAAAATGCGGAAAATGAATAAGTAATTGACATCTTTATAATTTACACACTCATTTGCCCCCATCTCTATTCTGCTTTTTCTCTTTGCATCTAAGGTTCTACATTTGTTGAGTCTCTTCCCCCAAATAACTATTTTCCACCTCTAAGACCCGGTATAAACTATAAGACGTTGATAACTACCTGGAACTTCATACTCTCCGCTAAAACCCGCAAGACATGATTTCTTCCTGCGTTTTAAATCATTTAACTGTAGGTGGAAATAAAACGCCCTCCTTCCTTACATACTCCAAAGTCCCAAGAGCCACCTTCCAAATGATCTCTTTTCTTCCCATATATATATCAATTTATTTTCCTTGACGAACAGAAATAAGGAAAATATGATCATGGCAATTAAACATATTCCCTTAGGAAAAAGCCCCCCCCATACAAACAGGCAACATCAGATAAAATTTTAATTAGCTATCCTCCCTTCCCTCTGCCCACTTTGTTATTTTTATACTTTCTTTTAAACATTTTCCTTTCTGATATCTATGCTGCCAAAAACCTGGGAATTAATCAGTGAACTGAAATATGAAAATTAACCCATATAGCAGCTTTGTGATCACAGTTATTCATAATTTAGAGAACAACATTTATATTTGTTAGTACATAAGAGAACAAACCATGCCAGGCACAGAGAACAACTTGCAGCGAATAATAGTTTGTAACAACTCAGCTTAGGTCCCAACTGAGACACCTAATAATTAAAATGGCCCAAGGGCCAGCAAAGCTTGTTGAAAAGTCACCCCATTTAATGAGTACTTATTAAGTTTTTAAAAAGTGAAGTCTAGTACCAATATTTTTAAAAATGAAATATTAAACAAAAGAAAACAGCAACAGTAATAGTTCATTATATACATCTCTTCTCTAATCAGAATCTGTGATATTTAATAATTCTAAACTCCTTGCTCTTAAGAGCTTTATCCCTTTAATGGTTTATTTCATATTTCTAAAAGTTCTTTTTAATTGGTTAGCACAGTGAAAAACACTAAACATGGATCTAATTTTCTAGCTTTATATTTCTATTTGTAATCCAATCTAATATATTGGCCAAAAAATATTCTAGTAGTTTAAGAAATCACAAAGAAAGATGGGTTTTTTTCTATCAGCAAATTACAGTGTAAAACAGTAGCAAGAGATTGGGTTTTAAATTTGGAAAGAGTGTTTGATTCTCTCATCCATGTGATTCACCACGTCACTTTCGGCAAATTATTAAACCTTTTTGAGCTTCAATTACTGTAAAGTAGGGATACGGCTCCCTATTTTGCAGAGTTCCTGCAAAATTAGATGAAAAAAACATAAAGGTGTTTCCTCCCTTCTTGTTCTTTTTTCCTCCTTCCTCTAGACATGGGTCATTATATTCTGTCACCTATGTATTTTGTACAAAATGTTAAAAAGAAAAAAAACCCTGCAATTCTGTATGTATTCAGCATTTAAGTCAGCTTCACACCGTTCATGGTTAGCCAGCATCTCCAGTTTGTGCATAATCCAAACCCTTTGCTTCTCCTTCCTTGCCTTTCTGTTATCTGCCTTCAGAGAAAACAGTGTTCTTAAGAATCTCAATAAGGAACAGTAATATAATGGCAATAAAGGGGCCTAAAGAAAGGATGGGTGGGGAAATAGTAACAGAGCCCAGGGCGAGGGAAAGAGGAAAGTCACGGTGATGGAGCAGGAGCATGTCTGCTGAGGCATCCTGTGCCTGACGTCCCCACAGCCCTTTTGACATGTCACTTTCCTATATTCCTGTCATGGAGAAACACTGGCAGTTGATGTGTAAAAGGCAGAAAAGTAAACTATCAATGTATACATTTAAATACCTGAGTGTTTACTGGTCACTAGCAGTTTATGTAAAAGATTTGTGGAGAAGGTAGACAAGAGGAAACAAAGCATTTGTTAAAGGAGACTTTTAGCTAATTTACAAATTTCATTTAATTATATGTTCTTTCCTTCATTACATGATAAATCGAATACTGGCTAAAAGAGTAAACAGAAAAATATCTAGAAAGTTATTACCGTACTAGAAATTTATGTGCTAAAAATGAAATATTTACAAAAAGAAAACAGGTTTTTGCACTGCTCCATACGGGCTAGGTCCACTACTCTGAGAGAGGAAATGCTCTAAGCTCAACATGCTCTTCCTGCTGGAGATGTTTCCGCACCTCAAACGTCACTATATTTTGGCAAAGAGCGGGCAGTTGGTATCTTTCTTATCCTTTGGTGAGTGTGAAATGTAACTGACCGATCCTGTATTTATAACCACACTACTGACAGACTTTTCCACTTGCAAGCTGCCTCCCACTCTCCCCTAATAATTGTATAGATTCCGCTACAAAGGATCATAAACTCCGGTAAGTAAACTGATTTCCGTGGCACCAGACTTACCCATTGTGAGTTACAAGGCACTGCCTCAGACCCAGCTTTCGGAAAATATCTACCACGATCTCCATCGGGGTGTGGTCTGTCACCGTAAAAGGGCTCATGTCAAGAATGCTTCGGAGTTTCAACGGCCGAGGACTTTCTGCCGGAAGAGACGGGGTGTGCTGCGCAAAACACACCCGAGAACTGCCAACGATGCCTTCCTGTTTTTTTCTGGCACTTTCTGAAAAGAGAGAGAAGAGACCAAAAATTTTTAATTAACAGATTTTGTTTTGTTTTTATGGGCAACATGTTTATTCAGAGATAATAAATAAATGTATCCCATGACTTTTGGTCCCTTTACTTTCTATCGTCTCCTTAACCAAGAAAGGCATCAAATGAAAAGCTATTTAGCAATTTCTTATACTTAATTGAATTAGAATCCACCAAAAACAAATCACCTTCATGTAAATAAAATGTTTTCTGGTATAATTATACCATTTCACAATTTTATTTACTGGGGCTGAAACCGTTTTCTAATGTTGGAGGATAAGGAAGCATGTTTGGAACATGGGATTTTTAAGACTTGAACCAATTATAAGAGCAGTTTATTAAGAGATCCATCACCGAATGAAGCCTGCCCATACTGAAGGTCACTTCACCGGAGGTGGGACTGAAGAGAGTTTCATCCTTGCTTTGACCATGTGCATACTCCGTCCCTGTGAATCAGCTGGTTTTCTTTTGTGATGTTAAAGTCTAATTTTCTAGATGAGTCACAAGCATTACAGATGGGTTGAGACTACAATTACGCGTGTAATGCACACAGCCTGATTTTTCAGGCTGCTCTATTTGTAAAGGCTCTGCTGATTTCTCCTTGTCCAGTGTGCTCTGCTTCAAGAGCACCTGTCCTGTTGCCTCCTTCCCCTTCCACCTTTAAAGTGCCAGGCGAGAGGTGGCGAACCTGGAGAGAGGCTCTGAGACCACAGGACAGAGAAGGAAACCCACGAAATGGGAGAATTTGAAAACGAAATGGTCATCAGCTTTATGTTTCTGAGTTAGTATTATTCAAAACTGAGTGCGTGCAAATAGGTATTTGTTATAGTAAAAATGTTTTGAGCATGAATTTAGCTACAGAAATCCCTAAGCCAACATATAAGCATCAGTCCTAAATTGAGAAGCAGTCATTACTATAAACATTGCACTGCTTTTAATTCCTTTTGACTACGACAGGCTTCTTAGCTGTGTTATAACACACTGGGGTAGAAAAGCACTGAAGCGATGTGCTAACAGCTAGTACTTACTAGAGCACCTTAAAAGCATGACCAGGGATGGCATGGAAAAGAAGAAAGTCCATTAGCGACTGACATGAATGGTTTTTGAAAAATGCCCATTAATTGGTTTAAGCTCATAAGAAGAGTCTGACAACTGAATGGCGCAGTGTAAATACTATTAGATGTATGGGTAACGGGCTCACAAAACAAAAAGTGTAAAATTTGGAGGGAGTAGTAAAAGTGTAGAGTTTCTGTATGCAGCTGAAGTTAGGTAGTTATCACAAATATACAGTCGAATTCGGAATACTCTAATACTGTAAGGGGGTGTGTGTGTTAATCACTTTTACTCTAGCATAGGTTAAAAGACAAAAGTATTAAAAATAACTATAGCAGGCCTAGTGGGGTGGGGTGTGCCTGTAGTTCCAGCTACTCTGGAGGCTCAGGGAGGATGGCTTTAGTCCAGGAGTTTGAGGCTGCAGTGAGCTATGACCACATCACTGTACTCCAGCCTGGTGACAGAGTGAGACCTCAGTTCTTAGATAAATAAACAGATAGCTAAAATAATTCAATAATAGACATACACAATAAAAAGATGTGAAGTATGATACTAAATAATTATCAGTCTTAAACACCCATAAAAAATATTATGCCATCAATGAAAATATACTGATCGTTTAAACAAACATTTAATGATAAAACACTAATTTTAGAAAAAATTTTTAAAAATTAACTCATTTATTGGAATGTTCCTTTTACAAACAAGTTACCAGAAGTGAACATTCAGCCTCTTTGACTTTGTAAATTTAAGAATACCATATTTATTCTTTCAATTTATTCGAAAATTGCTAAGGAGAGATTTTAAGTGTTCTTGCCACAAAAAAAATAAGTATGTAAGGTGATGAATATCTTAATTAGCTTGATGTAATCATTCCACAATGTATATATGTCAGAACATCACTATATAATTTTTTGTCAATTAAAAATAATAAAATGTAAAAAATGGGTATCATTTTTATAGAATACAGGGATTATTTTAAGAAGCATCATTTATTTAACATTTACTAACTGCCAGGATATCTGCTAGGTTGTTTAATTTTTTAAAATATTTTTGATGCCATTCATTCAAGAGCCTTTGAAGCAGAGAACATCATAGTTTTCATTTTCTGATATGGATTCAGAAAATTTTTTTAGAAGTTCCAGCACTCCTATTTTAATGATCCTAAATAAATTGAGACTTCTCATTCAGACTTAATATTCTATAAAATTCTGCTTTAGTATCAAACAGGGGAATTTAGTATATTTCAATGATCTTATTTGTGAGATATCATGGAAAATTTTTTGTTCTCCAATGAAGTATTATAATTATGCATATATCAAGTATACATAAGTTTATTTTTTACATATATATGGATATGTATATATATTCAAAACGTAGTATACAGGTCTGTTTTTTCCTGATCAAAAATTTAAAATCTTACAAAAATATATGTGGGCAAACATTTAAGCTGTGTTCAGAAAGTCACCTGACTAACATTTCTGATGACATGGCCTGATGTCGCACATATCGAAAGTGCTCCTATTCCCTAAAACCAATGTTATCACTTATCTCAATATTCTACCTCTTAAGGCAGTGACAAAACTTCTAAAACTATATCCATAGGTTTGGTGGGATAATGAATATTAATTAATTCTTAATTTCAGTACTTTTTTCTTTTTCTATTAAAAAAATAGAAAATTATAATATCTAGTTTGAAGTGTTTCTGGTCAAATGCCAGGTTGAAAAGTATATCGGGGTAAAGAGGAGCCAGATTGTGTTGAAAAGGAGTAAAAGTCTTACTGGCCTCCTCATCGATGCCACAGAACTAACAAATTTTGGAGGAACACAACTGGTTCCTCTGTAGAAAGAATTTAGTTTATCTCCCAGAAATAATACAGTACCTCTAATAGAGCTAATACCTCTAACTTATATTTTCAGGAACGTTGGTATAAAATACAACAGGACTGATAACACTGATAACACTGATAACACTTTTCAACCTGGCATTTGACCACAAACAAAAATCTCAATGATTTTTTTCACTTCAAACTAAATATTATAAATTAATATTGTAAACCTAACGCCGAAGACTTAAAGAGCAAAACTTTGTTAATCTAATGTTAAAGAGATTGATGAAGATGGGATTTTTAATAATTTGTATTCGAATAAGCCAACTTTATTAAATACAGGAATATATTTAGCTAAGGCCTTATATTACATGCTATTATGAATAACCAGCATCAACAAGGCTTATCTGAGTGGAAAGAGAACCTGACTCCAACCTCCGGTAACAATGTCAAATGAAAATATAAAACTATATTTAGCAGAAAAACCAAATCCACTGAAGCTTAAATTCCTTTTCCAGAGAACATAAGACTTTAAGAGACATAAAATAATATCCCTTGCCCTTGCAAAGCCAACCAATTAAATTCTATTGCTTCCCTTTCTTCTAGAAATCTATCTCGTGTCTGTGTGTGTGTGTGTGTGTGTGTGTATTTTAGTATTTTAAAAGGGTACCTATTGCAATTGTCAGGTCTCTTCTGAGGGCAAATCCCACTAATCTCTGAGATTCTTTTGACATTATGACAGGAAATCCATTGTAGCTGGTTTCATTAATCATGTTTTCTATATCATCCACTGTCATATTGTCCTGTGTCAGGACAGCTAAGGGAGGATCGTTCCTTCGAGGCCTCATGACATCAGCAGCCAAGGTGGTATGAGTGAATTCTTCTTTTGCATCCAAGAAAGGGTATCCATTTAATCGGATGTGCGCTTCATAAATGCCTTCCCTACCGAAGGCATCTCCAACCCATTTACTGGTCATCACTGCAGCCATAAGGGGAACGATATATTCCAAGCCTCCTGTGAGCTCAAAAACAATAACCACCAGGGAGACAGTCATCCTTGTCACACCACCTGAAAAAATAAGCACCACGGGTCAGGAAAGGCAGGATCCTCATCATTACGTGTCACCAGAATTTTTGCACTAGGCAGTTGAAAGCAAAACTGTAAATAGAACCTAGAGAAAAGCATTATCATCAAAAATCACTACTCCTCTCTTAGGACAATAATTACTACTTTTAAAAAGATCTAGAAAAGCACCAATCTTCCAAAGAAGACTATTAAAATAACATTTTAAAACCTATTTACTTCATATAAAACTCAACTGAAACAGTTTTGCCATTTTGGTTTATTGCTGTAGCAAAGACATAATTTCACCCTTATAATAGCTTATTTACTAATTCTATTAGTGAATTAGTAATTCTAAATTACATTAATTTCCAAGTTGGTGAAGCATATCGTGGTTATCTTGTTTGCTACTAATTTACAAATTAAATTCATATATGAGTAAAATATTTAATAAATTTCTCTCCTCTAAATTTTTTCAAAATGAGTAAAATATTTTGATGCCTTCTGATTTACATTAACAACGTAAGTAATATCCACCCATAGAAAACTCATCATTCACCCAAATCACCATTCTCAACTATCACTCTATGGTGATGCCTCCCTAATCCACATCTTTATACTCACTGTGCCTTTATTCCACGTCTCAAATTATGCATACCGTATCTTACCGTTGTGTCTGTCTCATTTTTCAGCTGTAAAGACTTTGGATGACCCACTGTCACAAAAAACCACCACAAACTCAACACCAAACTCTTCTTCTTCCCCAAAGAGATCCTCATTCCAACTTCCCTGACTCCAACACTGGGTACCACATTCTCCCAAACCACCTAGGCGTCATTCTTGGCTCATCCCTTTACTTTATTCTAACATTTAGATTGTCACCTAGTCCTATCTTGTTTCCTCTGCAAAATATCTATCCATGAGTCCCTTACCCAGTATTCTCACTATTGCCAACCTGAAGACTTCATTCCTTAATTTTAATACCATCTTATCTTACCTCCTTGGCTCCAGGACCACTACCTTCAATCCACTTTATAAGCCATGCTCCCAGGTCGATCTTTCCTAAGTACTATTTTCACCATGCTGCTCCTTTGCTCAAAAAAACCTACCAAGGCTCACCAGTTCATACTGTATTAAATTTAAACTCTTCCTTTTTGTTTTTAACCTAAGAATAGAAGGGAGAAAGAACCTACTATATATGACATATCTACTCTACACCAGGCATATCCCAGTCAGTTATTTTACCAGGCACTATGCTAACAGCTTTACATGCATTTTATCTCATATAATCCTCAAAGTAATCATCGAAGATCAACAGCTGTTGTTTCCATTTTATAGATGAGAAAATTAAACATTAAAGTAGTACAGGAACTTTGCCAAAGTCATCAAGCTAAATATTGCAAAGCCAGACTGCCATAAATCTGACCAATTCCAAATATAAATTCATCTTGACATAAATCAGGTTCATTGTCTTTTCATAATGTTTCTCACCAATTCAATTTCATTTCCCAAAAGTACTCTCTACTTATAGCCAGTTTCCTCAAAGCCCCATGAATACTGAATTTATTCCCATCCCAATTCCTCTGTCTTCACATTATAATCTTCAACAAAGTCCTCTCTTCTTTAAATTCTACTAATCCTTTAAAGTAAGGCTCATGTTCCACCCTTTCCCAACTGCTGGAGCTCGCTCCTCCTCCACGTCCCTGCACTATTTAGACTCTGAGCCCTGCACATAATCGTCACATATCGCTTGCTACTTAAGGCTAACCTTAAGTACCACTTTATAGTTGTTATAGGTAAGCCAAGATCCAAGATTACAAACAGGCTAACTACCATTAAATTTTTACATTAACAAATGTTGTGGGACAGGTAAAAATGAAACCCAGTGCTGTGCAACACCCTAATGGTACTACAGTTCGTTTCTGTTAAAACATTCCTCCCTCCTGCATGTACTACTAGCCCTTTAGAAATAAGTATGTTTAAAGTAAAGCAACTTGAAACTCTACACAGGGCTTGTTTTCCAAAGAAGTATTGTTTAGAGGAGCAAAATTATAAGCCCTACCCATATGTGTTGTAAAACTGTTTTGAAAAGTGAGGCTTGTGAATAGAAATGTAGTGCCCAAGTCACAATCCACTTAAAACTTGTAACAAATACAGACAAGTTAAAACGTAAAAAAAATAAATAAATAAATAAAACATTCCTCCCTCTGTCCCACACCCTCCCTCTCCCACCAACCCACCCACCCACGAATTGAGAACACGCCCCCACTCGCCCTTGTTTCTCTCGACCTGAGCAATCCGCACACGAGCAGGCACAGCCGCGTTACCTAAGCATGCAGCGGCACCAACCATGGCGTACAGGCCAGGTGTGATGCAGTCGGCCCCGACCTCACACCACTCCTTAAAGATGAACCAGTCGTGGTGATAGTAGGCCAGCTGCTCCACCGCGATGCCCACGATCCTCCCCGCGATCGCGCCGATGGCCATGCTGGGGATGAACAAGCCCGAAGGCACCTGTAACCAGAACAGAACTCTTAATGGAGCGGAGATCCTCCGCTCACATGCTGAAAACCTACAGGCTGTGGATCTGCTTCTAACACTCTTGATTCTTTGCACATTTTACTCATATAGCAAAATCCTAGTACAAATAAAACTATGAGCAAAATCTCATACCTTAATTCCATGAATTCAATTATAAAGTAACAAAACCACATCCTCTAAGCCAAAGAGAAAATAATTCAAGGGTTATTTATCCCTTAGCTCAGTGGTTCTCTATTGCCATTCCCTAATAAAATTTTCATTAGTCCATGGTGAAATGAAAGGGAAAAAAAGGACACTATATTAAGTATTTTTAATAAAACTGAGCTGACTCAGTTTGAAGCACTGTACTTTATCCCAAGATTATGTCCTTCCTACACATTTAAAATGAGATATTAGATACTATTTGTCTTATCTGGTACAATATAAAGTGGGCAATCTTATCGGAGTGCCCAGATATTTTGAGTGACATATTGGCATACCTCACTGTATTGTGCCTCACAGAAATTGTGTTTGTCACAAATTGGAAGTTTCCAGTGACACGCATAGATCGTCTCTTGGTGCCATTTTTCTAATAATGTACTTACTTTGTGTGTCTGTGTTACATATTGGTAATTATCAAAATATTTCAAACTTTTTCATTATTATTATATCTATTATGGTGATCTGTGATCAACGATCTCTGACATTACTATTGTAGCTGTTTTATGGCAACGCAAACCATGCCCATTCAACAGCAAACTTAGTGTGTGTGTGTTGTGGCTATTCTACCCACTGGCCATTCCCCCATCTCCCTCTGTCTCCTCAGGCCTCCCTATTCCCTGAGACACAACAATATTGCAATTAGGCCAATTAATAACTCTACAGTGGCCTCTAAACATTCAATTGAAAGGAATAGTCGCATGCCTCTCACTTTAAGTCAAAAGGTAGAAATGATTAAGCTTAGTGAGGAAGGCATGTTGAAAGTCGAGATAGGCCAAAAGCTAGGTCTCTTGTGCCATGGTGTCAGTGCAAAGGAAAAGTTCTTGAAGAATATTAAAAATGCTACTCCAGTGAACACACAAATGATAAGAAAATGAAACAGCTTTATTGCTGATATGGACGAAGTTTTAGTGGTCTAGATAGATCAAACCAGCCACAGCATTCCCTTATACCAAAGCCTAATCCAGAGCAAGGCCCTGACTCTCTTCAATTCTGTGAAGGCTGAGAGGGGTGAGGAAGCTGCAGAAGGAAAGTTTGAAGCTGGCAGTGGTTGGTTTAAGGAAAGAAGCCAATTCCATGACATAAAAGTACAAGGTGAAGCAGCAGGTGCTGATATAGAAGCTGCAGCAAGTTATCCAGAAGATCCAGCTAACATCACTGATGAAGGCGGCTACACCAAACAGCAGATTTTCAACGTAGACGAAACAGCCTTCTATTCTAAGAAGACGCCATCTAGGATTTTCATAGCTGGAGAGGAGAAGTCAGTGTCTAGCTTCAAAGCCTCAAAGGACAGGCTGACTCTCTTGTTAGAAGACTAAAGCAGCTGGTGACTTTAAGATGAAGCCGGTGCTCACTTACCATTCCAAAAATCCTAGGGCCCTTAAGGATTTATGCTAAATCTACTCCGTGCTCTAGAAGTGGAACAACACAGCGTGGATGATAACACCTCTGTTTAAAGCATGGTTTGCCGAATATTTTAAGCCCACTGTTGAGATTTACTACTCAAAAAAAAAAAAAGATTCCTTTCAAAATATTACTACTCATTGGCAATGCACCTGGTCTCCTAACAGCGCTGATGGAGATGAGTGTTGTTTTCACGCCAGCTAACACGACATCCATTTGGTAGCCCATGGATCAAGGAGAAATTTGAACTTTGAAGTCTTACTGAAGAAATACATTTTGTAAGGGTATAGCTGCCATAGATAATTCCTCTGATAGATCTGGGCAAAGTAAGTTAAAAACTTTCTGGAAAGGATTCGCCATTCTAAATGCCATTAAGAACTTTGGTGATTCATGGGAAGAGGTCAAAATATTAACATGAACAGGAGTTTGGAAGACACTGATTCCAGCCCTCATGAATGACGTTGAGGGGTTCAAGCCTTCAGTGGAGGAAGTCACTGCAGATGTGGTAGAAACAGTAAGAGAACTAGAATTAGAAGTAGAACCTTAAGATGTGACTGAATTGCTGTAATGTCATGATACAACTTGAACAGATGAGGATTTGCTTCTTAAGGATGAGCAAAGAAAGTGGTTCCTAAAGGTGGTATATACACCTGGTGAAAATGTTGTAAACACTGTTGAAATGACAAAGGATTTAGAATATTTCATAAACTTAGTTGATAAAGCAGCAGCAGGGTTTGAGAAGATTGATTCCAGTTTTGAAAGAAGTTCTACTGTGGGTAAAATGCTACCAAATGCATGCTACAGGGAAATCTTTCACAAAAGGAAGTCATTCCACAATAACAG
>VBSM01000483.1:41736123-41753428 GCA_008086735.1 Cheirogaleus medius
CCTCCCAGAGTGCTAGGATTACAGGCGTGAGCCACCACGCCCGGCCCCTGTTGTCTTATTTTAAGAAATTGCCACAACTATCCCAGCCTTCAGCAACCACCACCCTGATCAGTCAGCAGCCACCAATATTAAGGCAACACCCCCACCAGCAAAATGATTATGACCTGCTAAAGTTTAGATGATTGTTAGCATTTTTTATTAATCAAGTATTTTTAAATCAAGGTATGGACATTTTAAAAAAATATAATGCTATTACACACTTAACAGACTACAGTATAGTGTAAATATAACTTTTATATGCACTGGGAAACCAAGAAATTCATGAGACTCGCTTTATTTCAAAGTTCGTTTTATTGCGGTGCTTTGGAACCAAACCCACAAAATCTCCAAGGTATGCCTGTATATAAGATTTAAGTAAAAAGAAAAAATATATATATTGATCAAATTTAATGAGGTTTAGGAATAGTAAACACCATAAGCAAGATCATTGAGAGACTAATAGCTGTGAACTGTTCTGGATATGAAACAAACTGAACACAAAATGACAGCACATTTGAGTCTATCGGGATCATTAAATGCATACCAGGCGTCCTCAAACTACGGCCCGCAGGCCACATGCGGGTGTTTTTGCCCGTTTGTTTTTTTACTTCAAAATAAGATATGTGCAGTGTGCACAGGAATTTGTTCATAGTTTTTTTTTTTTTTTTTTTTTTTAGAGACGGGGTCTCGCTCTTGGTCAGGCTGGTTTCGAACTCCTGACCTTGAGCTATCCACCCGCCTCGGCCTCCCAGAGTTGTTCATAGTTTTTTTTTAAACTATAGTCTGGCCCTCCAATGGTCTGAGGGACAGTGAACTGGCCCCCTGTTTAAACAGTTTGAGGCCCCCTGGCACACACAGCAGAAAGGATCAAAGCGTGTTTTGCACTCTCCTGCCAGTTATAATCCTTCAGCCAGAGCTGGGTGTGAGGCGGGACTTAACAGAGGCCTGCCAATTGCCTTTAGCTTCTTGTAGTTCAACTGATGATGAAAAAGTTGCGCTTTATGGAAAACCAATTTACGGTACAAAAAGGAGCTTTAACAGCTCCTTCAACTTGGTTTGCCAAGAAAAAAAGGAAAACTTCAAGACTTTTTTATTAACTCTTGACTCTCAGTGGACTAAACACAGAGGACAAGAGAAAGGAGACTTTACTATAAAAACTAACACCACTCCAATCTAACTGAAATAAAGCTGTTATTCCACATGATTTACACCTGTGGAAGCACAC
Organism: Cheirogaleus medius; assembly: GCA_008086735.1. NCBI lineage: Eukaryota > Metazoa > Chordata > Mammalia > Primates > Cheirogaleidae > Cheirogaleus > Cheirogaleus medius. Next base: position 41,737,388 of record VBSM01000483.1, read on the forward strand.
TATCAACTAGCAAATACTAATATGTGAACGATAGGGTGAATAATTTAAAGAACAAGGATAAAGTGCCATCTGCTTCTCCATATATATCACTGTTTTTCACATAAGAAAGTTATATTTATTACAGATCACTAATCAACAAATTTTACTCTTACTTTTATAAATCCAGAAGCAGCAATGCCCCAGGGCATAAGGCCTATCTGCCTTAAATCCTTGCTGGAAAAAGGCATGTATTCCTAAGCTTAGGCATTTAGATGACTCTGCAGTGTCCATTCAAGCTAATACCCTGTAGAGGTATAGCAGGCAGAATAATGGCTTTCCCAAGATGTCCATCTTTTGGGGTTTTTTGGAGAAAAGGTCTTGTCCAGGTTACAGTGCAGTGGCATCATTATAGCTCACTGTCAACCTCAAACTCCAGGGCTCAAGTGATCCTTCTGCCTCAGCCTCCTTAGTAGCTTGGGAGTATTATAGGTATGCACCACCATACCCAGCTAATGTTTTCATTTTTTTGTAGAGATGGGGTATTGCTATACTGCCCAGGCTGGTCTCAAACTCCTGGCCTCAAGCAATCCTCCCACCTTGGCCTCGCTAAAGTGGTAGGATTACAGGCGTGAGCCACCACACCCTACTTTATCTTAATTCTTAGAGATTGTGAATGTGCCATGTTACAGGGCAAAGAGGAATTAATGTTGCAGATAGAATTAAGGTTGCTAATCAGCTGACCATAAAACAGGAAATAATCCTGGATTATCTGGGTGGGCCAAAAGTAATCAAAAGGGTTTTTAAAATGTGCATTTCAAAAAGTGTCAGAGTGATGAGAAAAGAGAAAGACTTGCCCAGCCAATGCTGACTTTGAAGATGGAAGAAGGAGGCTGTCAGCCAAGGAACGTGGGCAGCCTCTAGAAGCCGAAAAAGGCAAAAAACAGACTCTCTCCTACAGCTTCAAAACACTCTATGGACATTTTGATTTTAGCCCAGTGAGACCCATTTCAGGCTTCTGACCTCCAGAACTGTAAGATGATGGATTTGCAGGGTTTTACGCCACTGAGTTTGTGGCGATTTACCATCGCAGCAATAGGAAACTGATGTAAGAGGATTTAGAACACGATCATGAATTCTCTGATACTTGTCCCACTAAGTATAGGTCCCTACCTCAACAAACAGAATAAAACAAATCTTGTTGCCTGACCTCTTTGGCTAGGTTAGAAACAACCCTCTTGCTGGGACACTTGCTTTTGGAACCCTAAGCTGCAATGTAAGAAATCCAACTATATTGAGGTCACCATGCTGGAAAAATGAGAGAGAGAGAGAGAGAGAGAGAGAGACAGACCGACCAATCAATCCCAGGAGCTGAGATGTTCTAGCCCCTATTGTCTGAATCTTCCCAGCCCAAGTGCTAGATGTTTGAATGAAGTTTCTGAGACGATCAGCCTTAGCTGTGTCTGGTAACAACTGCATGAAAGACTATAAGCAAAAAATGCCCAGCTGAGCCCTTCCCAAATTGTTAACTCAGTATCAAGAGCAAAATAAGTAGTTATCTTCAGTCTTCAGCTGCTAAGTTTTGGGGTAGTTTGTTACACAGCAACAAACAACATGCTCAACAATATATCCTATGGAATTATCTTGTTAATTACTTAAAATTAAACTCAAAAAGTTTACTTTTTTCAGTCTATATGTATGAAACAACAAACCTTCAGATAAAAATTTCATTTGTCATTCCACATATAAATTTTAACAGGCCAAGACTACTTAAAATCACCTCACGTTAGCACTTACCTTAATACCAAAAGTGAAAACTGTCATGATGATTTTGAATATGAGTGCTAAGCATAACTGCCATATAGCCGAATACACTCCAATGCCTGCTGGGCGGTCAGGAATATCATCGACAATTTTACTGGCGTTCATGTCATTTCTGTAGTCACAAAGAGAGGAGGATTCCAGGGGACCACAGTCCGTAAAAAGCTCTTTGATCAGTTCACTGGTGTTTAGCCTGGTGTACGGATTAGGAAAGGCTATCACAGCAGTGATGGCTGCAACAATGATCACTTCAAGAACGGGATACTTTCCAAATTTGGTGGACTTGCGTCGACGACACCAGGCAATATTTGCCCTAATGAAAAAGGCTCCCCAAAGCCCTCCAAAAACCCCTAGGAGAATAAAAGGAAACAGTTCAAAAAGGTACCATGGTGTATGATACTCCACATAAAAAAGGACCAGGCGGCTGTTACCAAATGGATTGATGGATCTCAAAACAAATGCAGCCACTAAAGCAGCAAAAAACGATCTCCACAAAGTTTTGAGAGGAAAATAATAGCTAACCTAAAAAAAAGAAAAAAGAAAAGAAAAATTAATGCTGTAATTTTATAAAATGTTTCTGATATATTATGACTTGAATGGCAAATAACAGATCTCTAAATTTTGCTGCAACTAATTCTAAATTTTGCTGTAGTTAGAATTTTTTTTAGTTTATTAATTTTTTTTAGAGACAGATCCTCTCTCTATCACCCAGCCTGGAGCACAGCGGCATGATCATTGCTCACTGCAGACCTGAACTCTTGGGGTCAAGGGATCCTCTTGCCTCAGCCTCCTGAGTTGCTGGGATTATAGGTGTGAGCCACCACACCTAGCTATAATTCACATGTAATGAATTTTACTGTAATAAGAGAAATATTAATGGTTTTTATGTTTGGCTATCACATCATTACAAATTCACAATACCAACTGATCATAAGTGTCTAATAATTATTTAGAATACCTAGCATTGTTTTTTTTTTCAAAATGAATTTCATGTCCAATTCAATCATGGTAGTTAAAAATAAAGGTACCATACCAACTCATGTTAGCTTATAAAGATGTATTTAATTTGCCTCTTCTATATTAAGAAAAGAAGAACAGAACACACACTGGAAGAAAAAAGTAAATTTAAAAACATTCCTTGTCACATTTTTGTGTAAACCAATAAAAAGTCTTAAGCCCCAGTGAGAAACCAAAAAAAAATCCACTGAAGTGACTATATATCCTTAAACATCAATAACTACAACAGAAATAATCACACAATATAGACTTTAAGAATTGATGAAAACTTTTAAAATAGAAACACAGGTGATAATTTAGACAATAGGGAGAGTTTTAAGTGTCTTCTATTAAAGCCAAATTCACATCTTCTTACTTTTAAATATGTAAACAAAGTAAATTAAATTTTAAATAAGTACTAATATTTATACATAAATAATAGATTTTAAAAATATTTTTCCCCAGGTATGGAACTTATATAGCATATTACTTTTTATGTAAGAATGAGTGAAAAACCACCTTATAAAAATAAATTTGAAAACTTACAAATGAAGTCTCTGTTGTATCAGCTATAAAACTGAAATGTGTGCCAAAATATATTTTTAATGGTAGTTCTATATACTTTTAATTGATGTACTTTTCACCTACCTCCTCCAGGCTGAAAAGAACTCCTCCAATTGGTGCACCAAAAGCTACAGAAACACCTGCAGCGGAGGCAGCCGACAGCACCTAGAAAGAGGATGTGGCTTATTTCGTAATTTCTTATCAATTGAAAAATACCAAATAAAAATTCGTCATGTTACTTGAATTTTCCAAATCCCTCTTCTGAATTTTAACTTGAGTATTTCCCTCCTCCCCAAGCAAAGGCAAATATTCATGACTTCTAAAAAGAATTTTTTTCCTTCTTCTGCTGGAAAGGTCATTCATATATTCGCTATTCAATCAAAAAACATTAGTGCCAGATATATTAACGTGAACAGGATGTAAGGAAGAGGAGACAATAAGTATAGACAGCTTTTAAGATGTACGTTTGAGCAGACCAGAGGAGAGCTAACTGGGATTTGAAGGGGGAGTTTTGTTTATTTATAGGATATCATTTCCACAGATTTTAGAACTAACTGCTTCACCATTAATAATTACTCTATTCCAAATCCTAGCAAGACATCCAGGGAACTTATAACCTGGTGCGTTTCCACCAATATTTTCACTATTGTAATTCCTCTGAAAATACTGCTACTGTCAATACAGAGACCCTCATTGTGAAAGCACAAACGTCTCCTCAAGCTACAGTCTCAGCAACCAGAATCCGTACAGTAAAGCTAAGGGAGAGAAAAGTCCACAAATGCTCCTCTGGGTCCTCTCTTCAACCCCCTGCCTATCACTGGCCCGCTTTCTCCTGGCATGAAGCCAACTATACATATAATTTCTTTAAGCATTTATATGTAATTATTTTTTTCTAAGAATCTATATTGCTTTCACTACCTTAATCCAGCAAATATCCTCAAGGCCCTCAGGACTTCCCCATGGTCCTGGGTAGGGCTCTACGTATCAGACACCACTGCCATTCTAACAGACACCGCCTCCAGGAGCAAAACACAGCTATGAAGATTTCTCAACCCTAGAGACATAGTAATGTTGAGAAATAAGAGTAAAAACAATGTTACCCTTGGAAAACACTTCTGAAGAGGAAAGATGTAACTCAAAGTGAAAATAAATGGAAAGATCTTTGTGAAATTCAAGTGAAACCCAATGGACACCAGCTAGTCTATCACAAGCTTCTCTAAAACAGAGCAGTTGAGCACTGGGAATGGATTCCAGAAAGACGTTAGAGAGTATTCAGAAAAGGGAAAAGAAACACAAACTAATGTCAAATAAAAATTCTAATCGAAATATAGAATTTATCCAAAAAGTAAAAAAATGATCTCTACACTAGGAAATTCTTCGCTGACATAGTCTACACAAACAGATTATTTTTCTGGCAGATGAACTACAAAAGACACTTACCTCTCTTTTTTTAGCTTCATTTGTGCTATACTTTGGAAAGAGGTAGGAAAAGATATTTCCACAGCAACAGGCAACATGTACCAGGGGACCTTCTTTTCCTAAACTCAAACCTGATGCCACAGCCAGGACTAATGTGATGGTTTTAATCATTAAAGTCCATTTTCCCAAGTAACCTCTGATGATGAATCCACTCAAAATAGTTTTAATCTACAAAGGAAAGATTAGGCAGCTTAGTTCTCTTTAAGAAACATGAGAATTTAATGAATCCAAGTTATTCTCTTGTTTAACTTCCAAAAACTACCTTGCACATTTTAACAAATTATGGAATAATTCATGTTAATTTTTCCAGAACTTTACCTATTATGCTACACATAATAAATCTGTATCATATTCTAATTCTCTACCCAAGAAAGGCTAGAAGGCAAATCTTATCTCACGAACAAAATCAAAATATCAGGCCATGTTAAAATGAATACAAACTTTAATTACCAGGGTTATAATTACATAACCAAGAAAAGGCAAATTTGAAAATTTCTGTTGTAGAAATAAGCACAACATATTTAGATACATTTCAGATATTGTGTCAGAAATAAAGAATATTATGCCTTCTCAGAGTACTGTAATTATCTGTAATATTTTTCTATACATCAAGAAGGATGAATGACAACTGCTAAATATTACAAGATACTGCTTTTTATTAAAGATATTCTTAATACAGTTTTAAAAATAATTACAATTTATTTTTAAAAAGAAATATATTAGGAAAAAGCTGGTAACTTATTTAAGTACAAAAAATAAAAAAGAGAAAAAAATGAGCTCATATTAAGTTCAACTGATAAGGGAAACCCCCATCTATTTCTTGGCACCTCAGGAACCAAAGACCCCCACCACTCAGGGAAGACCCACATCAGCATAACACTAATCTGTTACCTGGCCCATCAACATAATATTAACCTATTATCTGACACATCAACTAATATACACCTGATACCCCACCCCACGGGACCACCCCAACTTAATAAAAGTGGGAAAAATCGGGTAGACGGTGCTCAGAATTTGGTGGCGAGGCCCCTGTGAGCCCGCCTGCGAATAAACTTTGATTCTCTGACTCTCTGTGTGCCGCTCGGTTTGTCCTCGGGACCACTTGCTGTAACACTTGCTGTAACACAATTAATCCTAAGTATAACTCTCCCTTAAATTATTATTGAAAAATAAGGCCTAAAAGTTTGTAATACTGACCCACTATGATCAATTGCTTTCTTAAAGCATACAATGGCCAAATTCAAGAATCATTAACTTATCTAATCGAAGACAATTATAAAAAGAGAATGAATGTTTTAAAATCCAGGTCATAACAGCAAAATATCAACTAATCCATCAAATAACTTTAGGCCACAAGATATTTTTTTTCCAGGCTCCAAATGTTAAACCAATTCTTTGGAAAATCTGCTTGGTCATGTGTTAAATTAGTGGTGAAAGAAAAAAAAAAAAATCAACCTTCACAGTAAATGTTAAAATGACTATAGGGAAGAGTTTTTTTTCAATAATGTCTACAATCAGCATATACTTTAAAATTTTCTTTTTCATATTACTAACCAACTATTCTCCTCCCCCAAACTACATTTTTCCCCTACAGGCAAAAAGATAAGCATCGCACTGATTGTTTAATGATAGAAAGCACCACATGGCTTACCTCTGGAATTCCAGAACCACAGGCATATGGGGCAAATACCTTTACCAGGGAAACTGCAAGAAAGGCAAAACTCAGTGCCCAGAAGATGTACATTATGTAGTTCATGATATAAGAACCAGGACCCTAAAAAGCAAATAGTGCAAGAGTATGAATTTAATTTACAGTGCACCAATAATGCAAGTGTTTAACACATAAGAAATTTGAGTAAAATGTGTAAAAGGCTCCTGGTTTATTTTCACAATAATAAAACCTTACATGAACAAAACATTTAAGTAGAATCCAAAAACTAATTCCTATACATACTAAGGAGCCTTAATCCCATTTAATCTTTTTCCTAGCCTTTTCCTGATCCCAAAGTCTTGTTACCAAGACATCCCAGCAATACTTCGACCTCTGCTGAGATACAGCACACTGCACATTTTACCAACAAATATATTTTTTAGCTCTAAAGTTCAGCTATAACAAAATTTTAAAAATATATCCACAATGTGATCATGTTAAAAAACCAACTAAGTTCTAGAACATTCTTTACAGAACACTGGAGCGGCAAAATAACACTGCGATGCCACAGAGAAAAAAATCTCTGAACTTCTTCAAGTTCTCTCCACTTACAAGGCGTATTTTACATTTTTTGATAATTCATAGTTTCATAATCCATACTTCCTAACCTTAGTGATATAAATCAAACAGTTTTAATAACTTGACTTCATATTAGCTTTACACAGGTCCCACTGCAATGACTGTCACTTCTTTTCTCCTACAGCTCAAAATAAACATGTTTGCATCGTAATCCAGTAGACGCATACATGACTATGTGGTTAACTGACACAGATAATACAAATGGCTCCTGAAACAGTACTGCACTCACTGCTTTCTTGCTGTAATTTATTCTCATAGTTTCCACTCTGCTCTATTACATTTCTTCTTTCTTTCTTCTTTAACGCGGGCACAAGCATCCAATATGTGATCTATTCCATAGTCAGATGAACTGGAGACATTCTGGCGCATCGATTATCTTGAGGCAGAGCGAGACTCACCTCTGCTTGGCCTAGGATCAGTTCTGCCCAGGCTTTCCACTGCGGACACTTGTCCCTCTCCTCGAACGTCGTCTCGTTGGACCCCCAGCAGCACTGCTCGTGGTTATACCACAGCGCGCTGAGGCAGACGCCCTCCTTCAGGTCGGCCATCCAGTCAGCAGCGATGTCTATCAATCCAGCCAGCGCCCCTGTGAGAGCACGTTGGAGATGGTAAAAAAAAAACGCTCCAGTTTTGGGGAGTTGAGAACTATACAGATTGGTAGAAAGCAGGGGACTTCTTAAAAATACAGGGTCGGCCGGGCGCGGTGGCTCACGCCTGTCATCCTACCACTCTGAGAGGCTGAGGTGGGTGGATCGCTCGAGGTCAGGAGTTCGAAACCAGCCTGAGCGAGAGCGAGACCCCGTCTCTACTATAAATAGAAAGAAATTAATTGGCCAACTAAAAATATATAGAAAAAATTAGCCGGGCACGGTGGTGCGTGCCTGTAGTCCCAGCTACTCGGGAGGCTGAGGCAGGAGGATCGCTTGAGCACAGGAGTTTGAGGTTGCTGTGAGCGAGGCTGACGCCACGGCACTCTAGCCCGGGAAACAGAGTGAGACTCTGTCAAAATAAAAATAAATAAATAAATAAATAAAATAAAATAAAAATACAGGATCATTTAGGGACTCTAATATGAATTTAAGATCTTCAATTTTTAAATATAAGTTTTTATTACTTTTTAAAAACTGTAACTAGTTATTCTTTAACCACTTCGGTACGAGCATCGACTTTAGTCGACAGCCAAAAGCTTTTACTTTTACAGCTTTTATCTCTGCAGTTGCAGTGTGTACGTTCAGCTAATAAGTTACTACGAATCTGTGACCTTTTAACAAGTCCTTAGGAGTTATTAAAGTTATTTTCCTAAAGCTACCTGTAAAGTAAAACAAGCTTTCAATGTTTTAAAGCTTTCCTCATCACACAAGAGCAAAACGGATGCGTCGTCAATGCACAGCACAAACTATTGTGTGGACTATGAGTGCCGGCTGTGGGCGAGGTTTCGCAGCTGGTAAGCGCTGTACCAAAGTGGTTAAAACAAAATTTCTATTTGGAGTTAAAACCAGTCACATCATCCAAATTAATTGTGATCCCAAAAAAGGGTGTTTAAAAGATACTGAAATATCTTCAAAACACAGGAGATTTATAAATCTAGCTATTGAAGTCAGGGTGTTTACCAATGTTTCGATCCAAAACTTAATTAACAGACTTAAAAATGATGTCAATCTCATTAAAAATTAAAAATAATTAGTGAAACTCGTAACACTCAGGTTTGTAGTTTTTTCTTAAAGAAGAGAAAACCATATATGTAAGAGATTATTTTACTGATAGAATAAGAAAATACACAAATGTATGGTTGCTCTTATCATATATCCTGCTTATATAAAAAGATCAATGGGTCCCATACGCAAAGGCCACAAAATTCTTGTGCGGGCCACTTAGAGACATCAGAGAGAAAAAGACTTCCCTTCATTCTCTACAAAAATTTTAATTTTTCGTGTTCTTCTGGACATAATGTTCCACAGTGGAAGCTGAAAGTGATTAAAACACTCCTTGACATTTGTTTTCAGATCCTCAACTGCTATTTGTCAAAGTCTCACACACAGGGACTTTGTGGCCATGCCACATCGCACGGCGATTAAGACCAGGCTCTTGAGCTTGCCTGGTTGAGTTCAAATCCTGCCTTGGCCACTTACCAGCCATGCGACCTTAGTCAAGTTACTTTACTTCTCTTGTGCTTCAGTCCCCTCCTCTGTAAAATGGTGGTAATGACAGCACTTAGATCATAGGATTGCCATGAGGCTTAAATATGTGTGAAGTTTTTAGAACTGTGCATGACACATAGGAAGCACTTGATAAATATTATTAGCTATCTGTTATGATGTTAACATCAAAAGACACTTTACTAAACACCTGGTCCAAAACACTTGTTTTACAGATATGGAAACTGAGCCCAGAAAGATCAATCAAGTTGGATAGATACTTCAAGTGACAGAACCAAGACTAGACTGGGAAGCCTCCTGCCTCTTATTCTTACATTTAAGAAGATTTTTCGAAAGAGAAAGAAAATGCTTTTTAAAATCCAACAGTACCTGAAAAAAAATCGAGGGGAGGTAGGGAGAACTACTAAAGTTCTGTTAACTAAAAAAGGATTGCTTTAAAATTTTTCTTTACCTGATGCCAATCCTGTTAGTGTTACTACTAGCCATCCTGACCACGCGTCATACAGACTCTTCGTCATTTCCCATGCTGATTCTTTCTTTTTGCTGTTGATCTGAAATTAGAAATGTTTATGCTTCATTTTTCAAACTATGAATAGAAGCCACAATTCTAGAATCCAGCAATTTTTCTCAATTACCATACATAGAACAGTACTTTCTGAACTAAATAATGGAAGAGGCAAGTTTGAGACAAAGTCACTATGCTAGACAGTTGTTACACCTGTAAACCAGCTGACAAGTATTTATCCAGAGATCTTCGTTTTAAATAAGAACCTCAAGATTTGAGTGCAAGTGTGACCAGCTCTATGAACAAATTTCAGTGACCCCTATATGTCTTTTTATAATCTTCTCCCTTAACTAAATACTTGAAATTTTTAGTTGTTTCCCAGAAATGGCAGAATTTCTGCAAAAGAGTTGAGATTTTGAAGGCCCCTGGGCAGACTCCTGATGCCAAGACTCACCATGCCCCCCAACCTTGTTGATCACACTACTACCTGCTCCAATGCATTAGTTGGACAAACAGATTTTAGGCTGATTCTCCTTTCATATTAAAAAATTCCTTCTTCCTTGTCTCAATGAGTGGCTCTTTGTATGGCGAGCAACTGGACCTAGGCTGAAACCTCCTTGCGGTTTCAATAGCCCACAGAGTCCACAAACCACATAAAGTCTGACATCGACCATTTTAAATTGAATCAAATTGAAACTTTAATTGGTACACATAACTATCTTTTACACTAATGGAGCAAGACAATATGGTTTGAATATATACCTTTAAGTACAATTTTATTTACCTAATAATCATACAAGACACAGGATTTATAGTGTGTCTCACTTAGGTACTTTGGATTAAAACAATGGTTCTCAAAGTGTGCTACAGACACCCTGTAGAGTCCCTGAGACCTTCTCCAGGGGTATGTAAGATCAGAACTATTTTCATAACAATACTAAGACATTATGTGCCTGTTTTCACCATGTTGACCTTTTTACTGAAAATGCAAAAGCAATGGCAAAACTGCTGGCTGCATACCCAGGAATCAGGCAGGGGCACCCAGCGTATTGGTAGTGATTACATTTTTGACTGCCATGCATCCCAGTACAAAAATAAAGGGCCAGTTTCACTAACGAACATTTTTAATGAAGCAATAAAAATTATGCCCTATTGAGTCTTGTTAATATTTTGTGTGATGAAATAAGAACTATAAAGCATTTCTGCTGCATACTGAAGTATGAGGTTATGTGTAATTTATTTGAGTTGCAAAGATACTTACATGAAACACCATTTTTACTTGAAAGAAAGATGGACAACAAATTATGGTTTTTCAGAGCTGGGAATCTGATAGGTATTTTCTCAGTAATGAACCAAGAATACTGTCATTTCAGGTAAAATAAATGTGTTTGTTTCCAATGATAGAGTTTGAGCTTTCAAGTAAAAATTAAAATTTTGGAAAACTTGTATTCATCACTGTGAGGATGGTAAGTTCCAATAGTTAAAGACTTTTCTGAAGAAATCAGTGGTGATATTAACAAATATGATTTTTATATGGTATTGTGATATTATATAATGAAAAGTGTCAACATTTGAAAGATCTGCATAAATTGGTGAATCGATATTTTCCAAATGATCATTGTATAATGTTACAAAAATCATATTGAAAGTTCAAGGTGATCTAATGGATTTTAATGTAACAGAAGACAAGGTTCATTGATACAGTTTCAGAGTGTACGTTACAACTAACCTTTATGAAACTACCACTTGTCACTTTATTGGATATATTCAAAGATGCACAATAATCTAAAAAGGCTATGAAAATATTTGTAGCTTCTCCAACTACATTATTTGCATGCGAAGTTGGATTTTATTCACATACTTCAATCAAAACAACAGATAACACTGAATGTAAAAAAAAAAAAAAAAAGCAGACATGAGAATCCAAGTCTTTTATTAAGGCAGACAATGAGATTTATAAAAAAATGTAACACAATGTCATTCTATCACTAAATATATTTTATTTTGGAAAATATAGTTACTTTTTATAAAAATGTTACTCATGTTAACATGTAATGGCTTTTGTTACTATTATTTTTAAATGAATAAGTATTTTTTAAATTCCTGGGTTTTACTATCTACTATGGTAAATATCAATTAAGCTCCCTGGGGTCTTCTTTTAGAGTTTAAAGAGGATCTAAGACTAAAAAGTATAAGAATCACTGGATTAGAACACTAATTTCATGCATTGTATCTTTTTTCCAATGATGTCCTAAAGGTAAATATCTGATGAATTTTAGAAGCTGTACCTTTCATAAACAATGCATTCTAATTTCAATTTCACACCTGTATACAATATGAAAGGTTATAATGAATTTGTATAAACAGTAATTTTCACTTACAAGTACATTGCTGACAACAAAATTATATAGGATCTTTTGAGATTTAGAATTCTATTTTTGAAAAAGAAGTTTTTTCTTTTTCGGAAAATGTATTTTGGATTACATTATACCAGTAAGTCACAATTACCAACAAAAAGGATCCATGAATTATATTTTATGTTAAAGCCAAAAAATTTTTTTTGATTTAGTGATTCATGACAACACTCAATAAGACTTATTCAGAATCCAAATTGAGCACTATCTCAGAATCTAATACTAGAAAAGGGGATAAAACAGCAAAATCCCACAAAACTATCTCCCTAGTATTTTTCTTCTTTTTTAATAATAAGAGTTATGCAACAAGTTTCCTCTTTTGCCTTAACTGCTGGGCTGCTCAAAGCCAAAAATCATGCTGACCTTCCCCCAACTCCTTCCTGTGCTGTGTCTTCCCCTTTCCGTCCTACTTTGTTTTCCTATGTATTAATATTTCTTTGTTTTTAAGCTACCTCAAATCCTTTCTGGAAAGATATGGGGTATGAATAAACTAAAAATAAAACATACAAATTCTTAGAGAAAAAATATATCATATACGAAATGTAGAAATTTACTTATATTTATTTTAATCTTTAACACACACTTTGGCAGTCTGATATCATTGGCAGAACTTACCCTTCTATGTCTTTCTCTGTCTTTACATTTCTCTCGTACCCAATCAATAGTATGAAAATCATCATATGTACCAACACCTGGAATTGGTTCATCCAAAAGATCCAGTAAGTGTGTAGAACTGTTAATGCTGCCTCCATTTGTCATTGTATAATGAGTTCCTACAGAGCGAAAAAGGAAGGGTGAGTATGTTTGAAAGGAGACAACAGTGAGCTCTGTAACCATCTTAGAAGTTCATTGGTAAATCATACAGAAATTGTATCATTTGAAATAATTTCAATTAAATAGAGGAAAGTGTTAAGAAAAATTACCCAAAACCTGAAAATAAGGCAAAAAGATTATGGCATGTCCTTTTAAAGTCATACTAGAGAGTCAACAACAAGCCTGCCTAATAGTCATCTGATGCTCTGTAGAAGAGAACTTTATGTGACTTGCTATTTACTACTAATTAAGAGACTCTGTAACGTTAGAAAATGACTTGTAGGAGACTGATAAATTGAAAATGGTCATTTTTACTGGCAAAAAAAAAAAAAAAAATGAATTCTGTCCAGTAGAAAAAACTCTTGGACTTGTGGTTTTGTTTATTTCTTTGTTTTTGCCCTGTAAGAAATTTCTTTCTTTCGCTGCCTATATACATATCAGTCGAATTTATCATCCTCTGAATCAGCCTTGTCATCATACTGGTTCCCTGATTAGAGTTAAATAAATCTTTGACACATGTTCACTGTATATCTTATATGAGTATAGCACACTTAATGAAAGTACTAGGAAGGACATTAAAAGACAATTCAAGAAAAAGAAATACAAATGGCTTTTAAATATGAAAAAAATTTCAATATAACACATAAAAAGAAATAACCAATCAAACCCACAACATCATTTTCCTCTATCAGATTAGTAAAGATTAAAAAAAGTGTGAACACACTGAATGGGCAAAGTTGTGGAAAAAGGGGCCCTATCACAAAATTAGTAGTTTAAGTATAAACTAGAATAGTCCCTTTGGGAAGGCAAAAGCTATCAAAATTTAATATATACAAATACTCTTCAACCCAGCAAGTTCACTTCTAGGAATTTTTTCTGCAGTTGCACTTGTATAAATTCTTGAATAAATCCATAAATTATGCACAATGTGGGTAGAACATCTTACCATGTGCTACAGAAAGAAAACAAAAACATATTAATGCCAAAGTGCTTATAATCTAAAATAGGGTTCGGCAAAGAGCCAGAGAGTATTTTAGGCTTTCGAAGCCACACGGTTGCAACTACTCAACTCTGCCACAGGAGCACAAAATAAATCATACACAGTATGTAAATGAACGGGTATGAATGTGTTCTAATAAAACTCTATCTACAAAACAGGTGAAGGGCAGGATTTAGCACATGGGCCATAATTTGCCAACTGCCAACTCATGATCTAAAATCTGTACAGCACACACCAAACTCAAATGAAGATACTTATTGAGAATGTTTTATATGAATAGCACTTTTGTATATAGTATAGGAGATACAAAGATAATAAAAAAAAATACTGTCCCTGACTTCAAGGTACAACTTGTGGGTTCCCAATCCAAAATTACATTTCAAAACAAAGTTCTAAAATTGAAGTACTATAAAACAAAATTTTAGTCATGTTGCCTATATTTAATTTGTTACAAAGAAATCTTGGGACTATAGTACCTAAAACTAGATGGGATTAATCTGAGAAAATTTCCTTATAATATGAATTTTAAATTATAATTTTAAATAATTAGGCTATGGTTTCACAATGGGAACTACAACTACATATTCCCTGTTAGACATGCTGACACCTATTTCTGAAAAGAAGAAATAACTGATGCGAATACAGTCTGTAAAAGATAGTTCATATGACTGTTAGAAAAAGAGGAGGGAAAAAAATGGGCAGGATAAGAAATACGTGAAAACTGCTCAACTTGACAGTGGAAGTAAAGATTGATACAACCATTTTGAGAGGCAGTTTGGAAACATCTATCAAAAGATAAGATTTCTACTTCTCGGGACTGATTCAACAAGTGCACAAAGACTTAAAGATTTCACTGAAACATGATGTGTAATACTGAAAAATTCACACCAACAGAAATGTCACCCATTAGTAATGAATTAAATAAATTACGTGTATTTATGCAATGGAATACAATGCAGCCGTTAAAAAGAATGAGGTAGATGGATACATACCAAGATAGAAAGGTGGCTACAATATATTACAGTTTAAAAAAAAGAGCCAGATAGGCCGGCCCGGTGGCTCATGCCTATAATCCTAGCACTCTGGGGGGGCTGAAGTGGAAGAATTGCTTGAGGTTAGGAGTTTGGGACCTGCCTGAGCAAGAGTGAGACCCTGTCTCTACTAAAAACAGAAGAATTAGCTGAGCATCCATGGCATGTGCCTGTAGTCCCAGCTACTCAGGAGGCTGAGGCAGGAGGATCGCCTGAGCCCAGGAGTTGGAGGTTGCAGTGAGCTGTAGTGATGCCACTGTACTACACCCAGGGCGACAGAGAGAGATTCTGTCTAAAAAAAAAAAAAAAAAAAAGCCAGGTGTGGACTAGCATTTATAATATGCAAATTATTTTGTAAACTTATTGGTTTAAAAATTATGCTTTACATGTATAATTATCAATTCAGAGAAAACAGTATGACCATATATGAGACAATATGTTAATAAGGGCTTCCTCTGGGGAGAATTGTTAGAAACAGAGAACAAACTTTCATTTCCTACTTTGCACTTACAGATTGATCTAAAAAATTATCTTTCTAAATAAGCACACAAACACAGTATTTTCATAGGGACACAAACAGGGCTATGAAAATAGAGAAATTCTAACGGATCCAACCATCATATAAGTGAAAAGAGCAAAAAAGTGTTAGCAAAAGGCCCAGATTCTAATCCTGGACAACTGAGTAACTTTAGACAAGGCATCTTTAAATAGTAAGTATGTATCAGCATCCTTGACAACTACATGATATATGCTGCAGCTTATATTAAAGATATATAAGTAAAGAAGCATTTGAAACTTTTCCAAAGCACTGAAAACTCTGAAAGCCGTATGCATAATATCAAATAGGTGATTTTAGCATAAGTGATTATAAATTACACCTTCAAATTATTTAGCAGTAATATACATTTTATGCCAAAAACTAACATAGAGATTATTTAGAAGTATGTTATTTTAAGGAAAATGTAACTAATTTTTTTTTTTTTTTGAGACAGA
>VBSM01000483.1:41753528-41771798 GCA_008086735.1 Cheirogaleus medius
AAAAAAAAAAAAAAAAAATTGGTCAATGGGAGAAGGAGGGATGCACAAAGAGCCACCGAGTCAATGCTAAGAACTAATTTTACTATTATTAAGCTATAAACCAAATGAGCTACACTGTAGGTTGCAAGCTCTGTTTCTCAATAATTCAAAGAGGCAGTAGGAGCAAGACATGAATATAGAAGGGGATGATATATTAAACAAAGTAATAAATGTAAATATTGTACTTGGAACTGCATGTGTGCGGAATCTACGGAATCTATGTTACCCACTCATGAGAATCTAATGCTGACGATCTGAGGTGGAGCTGAGGCGGTGATGCTAGTGCTGGGGAGCGGCTGCAAATACAGATCATCATTAGCAGAGAGGTTTGACCGCACAATAAATGTAATGTGCTTGAATCACCCTGAAACTCCCCCTCTCCACCCCTGGCCCGTGGAAAAATTATTTTCCATGAAACCGGTCCCCTGGTGCCAAAAAGGTTGGGGACCACTGCTCTTAACCTTAAGTTCTTCCCCGCACCCCCATCCAAATTTTACTGAATAATTTCCTCTTTGTAAAAGCTACCTGAAAGGCCACAAATTTTCTTAAGAAAAAGTAACTGGAGAATAAATATAATAGAACATTTATAATATCTTGACAAACCTGAGAATCCTTTGACTTTGCTTTCCATATGATAATATTAAATAAAACTAATTTAGAAAATGTTTTTGGAAGGAAGACTCAAGAGCCTGTTAAGGCTTTCTGTTATAATGAATGTTTCTGTGGTGTTCTGGGCCCAAAGTGCATAAACTGAGTCTTAAAAGGAAAAACCAGTTACACCCAAACTGAGGGAAATTTTACAAAATAAATGGCTTGTATTCTTCAAAAATGTCAAGGTTATGAAAGATAAAGAATGACTGAAGAACTGCTGTAGATTAAAGGAGACTAAAGAGACGTGACAACTAAATGTAACATGTGTTCCGGGATTAGATCCTGGACCAGGAATAAAGTGGTTTTTCTTTTGTACTAAAGGACATAGCGGGACGACGGGCATATTGGAAAGTGGTCTACAGATCAGATAATAGTACTGTATCAATGTCAATTTTCTGATTTTGAAAAATGTACTGTAGCTATACATAAGAGAATGTCCTTTCTTAAGGACATACACACTGAAGTAGTCAAGGGTAAAAGTGCATTACATCTGTATTTTACTCTCTACATGGTTCAGAAAATAAAATACTGTAGTGTATACGTGCACTACATGTCAATATATAAAATGCTATATATTATATACTGCACACTGAGAGAAAGAACAGAGACAGAATGAACAAATGTGATAAACGTTAACATTTCAGGAATGGGGTAAAGGGTACATGGGATTCTTTGTATTGTTTTTTAACTTCTGTAAGTCTGAAATTACTTTTTAAAGAAATCTACTATGAAATATTTTGCAAGCTTTAAACTTTTCCCCCCTACACTGCCCTTCTCTGGGTAGAGGTGAAGAAGCAGGGATACGTACTTTTCTTTGCAAAAAATAAAAAGCAAAATTTCTATACAACTTAACATCCACAATACATCACCAGCCCCATGAAAAAAAATTTCCAGGCTATCTGCACAAGGAAGGTAATAAGCAAACAAAACACACACGTCTCCAATGGCCTGATGAACCAGGAAGCAGAAGAGCAGAGGAGGCCATTCTCATTTTCATGAAGTAGAACTAGCTGCAGCAGCACAATAAACATTTACGTCAGGCACGTGACTTCAGCGACTCACGCAATTACTCTCAAGAAACTGACATCTTACCTTACAAAACTAGACAGTAATTCAAAAGATCTGAAAACCAGAAAATTTTAAACAAAGATTTACCTTAGCATGTGACACTTCAAATATTTTCTTTTATCATTTCTTCTGCCAAACATGCAAATCTGACTAGTACACAGAAGGGAAAGGAAAGGAAAGAAATGCATCCTTAACTGGGAAGGGAATACTCCTTTGCTAACGGGATCTCAGAAATGCCTACACACCCGACACAGGACTAATTTTACAGGTATTATGCTTCCTAACCATTTGTTTCCTAATAATAACGATGGTTATTCCTAATGCATCATTTGTGTACAGTTCGTTGCAACCTAGATTTGCATAAGGTTTAACTTATGTTAAAATGAGATAAATAGAAATAAATTATATATGTGTGTTAACATTTTTAATAAGCAACAGTATAAGATATAAATTATCTAATTTTATCTCTCAACTTCATCTTACGCATGAATGAAGCATTTACCTTTTAGATATTGCCACAAGCACAGAATTCAAGTTCTCTCCTACATAAAGTGCATCTCTCCTTTTTCCTAAAATAATATTTCAAGAGTTGATTAATTAGGAAATATTAATAAGGCTTTTCTAATAAAACTGATATCTGGAAGGGAGCTCTAGAAGACGAAGAGGTCTCTGGGATGAAATGAAGGTGGTGGAGACTGCTGCTTCCCTGATTACGCCTTTCCTTCTCCTCAGTAAAAGTTCTTCTTACAGTTAGATTTTATTACCCTAAAATGACAGGATTAGCCCTGGACTTGCCACTTCTCAAAGCATATGTAGATCTCATTACTCAGCTGTGAAGATGGCCGTGGAGATGTAGCAGAATATCTTTTGGAAATACTACCCAAGGTCCCTTAGTCCATACTACTTTCTTGTCCCCTCCACACACTTTCTCTCCACCCATTCAGTCAGAGACACCCACTGTCACAGAAAAACAAATATACAACAGAACATAGAGAACCAGATTCGATATTACCGCCTCTGAGTTTCATATTTAGGCTTCTAAAACGCATTAGAAAAACAAAATCTTAAAAGCCAACACTTTTGAGTTACAAGATGGGTTTCTGGGTTTCAAAAGGCTTTAAGCAAAATGGCTTAGAGTTTCTGCAATAGGCCAGATGAAGAACCAGTTCTACCCAATTACATGAGGTTTGCTGGGGAAGGAAAAAAACGGAATTGAGTAAGCAAGACAGTTTAGCCATAATTAATTATAATTATTAATGAATTCAATTATTTTTTTAATATTTAAGTCCTTCCTTTTCCTTAATTTTCCCCCAACCCCACTCCCAGATACTCAGTATCTCTAAATTTAAAATAACTATATTATCCATTAATTATCCTCACATTAGGGTTATTATTTATATAATGGACTCTTGTTGGTTTTGCCTACCTGGTGTCTCTTTCCCCTTCTTTCTGCAACAGAATCCAATTATATTAAGGAACTTTCTATCCTTTGCAATCTTGGTGAAGTTATCAATCAAGGTACCCTCCCCTCCCCAGCTAAAGAAAATATACATGATCCAAGTTAGACCAATCAAACTCTAGCTCCCAGAAATGTAAATCTTGAGCACAGTGATAGTCAGAGCCAATTAATTTTAACAACTAAACCTTCCAATGGATACAGAATACTCCGTGCTACCTAGATCCCTAGATCTTGGGTTATAAGAAAGTATGATCTTAAAGTTAGTAGCTCCCAAATTCAAGACAAGAAAAAAATCAGAAACTATTCTGGAGGGCTGACTACCAGATGGCAGTAGTCACTGACAGTTTAGCCCCATGTGGTGGTACACACTATAGTCCCAACTACTTGGGAGGCTGAGGCAGGAGGATTGCTTTAGCCTAGAAGTTGGAGGCTGCAGTGAGCTAAGATGTTGCCACTACATTCTAACCTGGGCAACAGAGCAAGATTTTGTCTCAAAAAAAAAAAAAAGAAAGAAATGATGCTGGGACAAGTGCTATCCACAGGTAATAGGATGGATCTGGACCCCTACCGTAGACAGTTAAATATGACTGTGAATGACTGAACAGATTTTAAGAGCACATACTTCATTTATACTATTCATTTATCCAGCAGACATTTTAATTGACCACCTGCTAGGTATGAGGCACTATGCTTGCCGGTACCTTTTAATCTTTGATTTGGAGTCAGCTGACGTTCTGGAACTCCCACTATCAGTTTACAGCATTTACTTTCCCCTGCCTTACCAGGATGACTATTTCTTATCAGTAAGGTCACAGAGGGAGGAAAAAATACACTGGGGACTGAACTTCCTGCTCTTAACATACAGAAGCAACTTGGTTGTCAGGGAATACATAGAATTTTGGTTTCTGCCTTTTTTCTTCTATAATGTTTTTAAAAAGCTATATGTTTTATGTGTGTATGAAACAACGGTAATCTGCATTTGGGCTTAAGTGGCAAGGATCACTACACTCAAATCTTTGGAGATTGACCCTGGTGGTAATAAGTAACAGTTTTATTAAATAGCTATATGACTACTTTTTATGTAAAACAATTATTTGGATATTCTCTTTTGAGAAAAAGTTAGGATGCTGTTGATGTGACTGTGAAATTTACTAACACACTCAGGTTAAGGTGCAGCAGTTAAGTACTTTATTTTAGTTCAGTTCAGCAAATATATGTTGAAGGCTAATGGGTGGGATTATATCTTTATTTATGGGAAAGCAAATAATTTCATTAATGTCTGTATTTCTCTAGTTCAGTGTTTGTCAAACTGCAGATTTTAATATGTTGGTCATGAAATCAATTGAGCTGTGACCAGTATTTAAAAAAACAAAGAAAAAGAGTAGAAAGTAAAATATTTTATTTGATTTATAAATTTAGGAAACTAAAGTAAATCCATTTTATGACCTAATTAATGTTGAAAAGGACTACAAAGAAAACACAAATTAACCTCTTCCAAGCATTTGTGAAAATGGTTTGCTATTCAAACTTACCCAGAAAACCCCAAAAAATCAAGCAAAAGAGGTTCAAATCTTCATTTCACTTCAAGAACACCCATGAAGCAGCCCAGGCCATCAATGGCATGCATATACAAAAAGCCCCAAGTATCTGAAAGATGTCACTTTACAGAAACAATGTGCACCATTCTGAAATCACAATGGTGGAGTTGGTAGGTGTGCCCAGACCAAACAGTGGGGCTGAACACTGGGTCAGTGGCCCAAAAAGAGTGCTGAATTTATGCAGCATGTGCTTAAAAATGCAGAGAGCAATGCCGAACTTAAGGGTTTAGATGCAGATTCTATGGTCATTGTACACATCCAGGTGAATAAAGCACCCAACATGCACCACAGGACCTACAGAGCTCATGGTCGGCTTAACCCGTATGTGAGCTCCCCCATCACATCGAGATGACCCTTACTAAAAAGGAACAAACTGTTCCCAAACCAGAAGAAGAGTGTGCACAGAAGGAAAAGCTATCCCTGAAGAAACAAAAGTTAAGGCGCAGGAACAGACTCAGCATAAAATAAATGTAAACAATAGTAAAAAAAAAAAATAAAAAACCCTATAAATTAAATATATGTTAATTAAAACACAAAAACAAAATCTTAAAGTACAATTTAAGCTACTAGTCTACTGTGTAGGCACAAAGCAGAAACCTCAATGCTGGAAAAATGGCATTACAGACCGAATGCTATTCACATTAAGATCTGTTCTGTGATTAATTTTATACCATCTCATGGCTTGTCATAAATCAGAAATGCTTTGTGTATCAAGATTTCAAAATGTGAACAGATCTTAATCATAGTACAGTGTTAGTTATTTTTAGAAAATAGAGCTAGAGGTAGTAATATGAACCAGATTTTATTGAAGATTTGAAATTCAGATACTATGGGCAAAATGAATTTTAAAACAGGTTTTGTTTCGTATTATTGATTTAGAATACAAAGAGTTTCTGACACCGAATAAAGAATCTTTAGTTGTTCTTTTAATTTACAGATACTTAGATGGGTTAATTTATAAGAAGAGGTTTAATTTTGTAGTTGGATAACAGGTTAGGGGTAATAAAAGTACAATAAGGATCTGAATCCTAAAATCACTTCTAAAAAGCCTCCAGAATGTCTCTCTGGCAGTAAGAATATCATATAACACCTGGATTTCCAAATAATGTGCAAAAAATGCTAGGTACTGATAATTTTAGGAGGGAAGAAAAATGAACAAATTCGTCTATTATAAATGGAATTTAAAAAGCTTTATTTAAATATATCACTGAGCTAATGAATGTCAAGAAATGATTTCAAGTAGAAACTTGAAAGGATTAAGACCCCAAACTGTCATTTCAATGGCAAGGCTACATTTTTGGGGGTTCAAGCCCATCACAGTCCCCTAGGATCTGGCACCGTGCTGCCTTCCACCTTGCTCTGCATACTGTCTCCTTCGCTGACGCACAACACAGCTGCTGGATTACTTTCCATACAAAGTAACCAGGGAACAACAGACTGGCATTTCCTCTTGTCACAGCATTTGCTCACTCTATTCTCCCCACCAGGAATGCCCCATCGGACTCCCGTCTGTACTGGAGACAGCCTACCGTGACTGTCCTCGTCAAAAGGAGACTGAGCTCCTTCTCCCCTGAGGTCCCACAGAACATGCAGTCTGTGGCATTCACTGGAAATTTATTAACTCCCTCAGGTTTTGTTTTTAAACTTGAGAAGCCTTTCTATGCCCCTGCCAGACTTAAAACATGAGTTGCTACAGAGATACACACAGTGAGAAGCAGCGTAGCCTCATGATTAGAGGATGAGCCAAATACCTGGACTGGATCCTGACTTTCCTTAACACTTTTTTTAATCGCAGTTTTATCAACTGGGAAATGGGGATTATAGCAGTGCCCACTTCACAAGGTTGTGATGAGAATTAAAACGATTTGACACACGTAAGGCACTTAAAACAGTACCTGGCAAACAGTAAATTCTAACAAGTATCATGTATGAGTAATATTAATTACTATTTTTATCACCACAATTCTCCACAGCACCTAGTAATAGTGCTTTATATACACAAACAGCTCACTTCGAATGAAACAATATTCAAATAAATTTTAAATGCCCCTTATGGGATTGGATAGAGAAAATGCAGTATATATACCCAATGGAATACTGTTCAGCCATATAAAGAATGAAAAGTCTTTTGCAGAAACATGGGTGGAACTGGAAGCTTAGTATTACCTTAAGTGAAACAACTCAGACACAAAGACAAATACCAATGTTCTCATTTACAAGTGTGAGCTGATGTGCACACATGGGAGCAGGGCGTGGAATGATGGAGATGGACACTCGGAAGGGGCGGGGAGATGGGTGATGGGAGGTTGCTTGGTGGGTACAAGGTGCATTGCTCTAGTGATGAATGCACTGAAGGCCCTGACTTCACCGCAACGCAGTACATCAATGCAGCAGAACTGCACACGTACCCATGAATATACACACACAAGAGGTGGTTCATGGAGTAAATGGAGGCTCAAGGCCCAAGAGAGCAAATCCATTATAAGGGATTGGTAGAAGAAAGAAATTTAACTCCCAAGACTACTTAAACTGCATGAATAAACTAAGAAGAAAGTCAAAGGTATAAAACTAACAGCCCAAATTAATCAAGGGTTTTGTTTCCTGATAAAAAAAAAGAAACATTTTATGAGAGAGCTTGATTGTTTCTGCATAGGAAATTTATCACCAAAGATGGCTATTTCTGAAATGTCATCTTAATTTCTGATCTAGCAATAACATGCTAACTAATTCTACTTTGAATATAGTTATACTTCCAGCTTCTATATTATTCACTTAAGTAAGAAGCTTCATTATTTATCATCTCACCTGGGAGAGTAGTGTTAAGTTTAATTTATCCAATAGGCCAGGCAGTGGCTCATGCCTGTGATCCTAGCATTCTGGGAGGCGGAGGAGGCAGGATTGCTTCAGCTCAGGAGTTTGAAACCAGCTTTAGCAAGAGCAAGACCCCGTCTCTACTAAAAATAGAAAAGTTAGCTGGGCGTGGTGGTGTGTGCCTGTAGTCTCAGCTACTTGGGAGGCTGAGGCAGGAGGACCGTTTGAGCCCAGGAGTTTGAGGCTGCTGTGAACTATGATGATGCCACTGCATGCTATCCAGAGCAACAGAGCAACACTCTGTTTCAAAAAAAAAAAAAAGTAAAAAAAATTTACCCAACAAAGGTAATCCCTAGCTAGCTGCAGCACTCAGGGATTTAGTAAGCAGATCCATGCTTACTTTATCCATAACCTTCACAATTTCATAAGTTCATTACCTGTCTCTTAATATCAGCCTGAAGCTCAATTTTAATCATTGTAGTTTTGTCCTTCCTCACAAGCAAGCTGATTCAGTCTGTTTGATTTATGTTAGCTGCCTGTCTCCACCAGTTCCTTTGTATTGACCCATGGCTACCACGGGTCATAAATTATGGAAAACAAATAACAAATAGTACCCCCATAATATTGTGGGGAAAAAAACCCACAAGCATTAGCACACTGAATCCATACAACATCCCATAGGTAAACATTATCATTAGCCTCATTTCAGAGCTGAGGAAACTGAGGCACAGCTATCAACTTGCAGGGCTGTCTCGATCAGAAGCTGTTCTGTTTACCATTATGCTAAGCCGCATTTACGTACACTCTTAGGCCAGAAGATATAAATACTGGAACCTTCTTAATTGGAAAAAGGAAAAATAACAAATAATATCCTAGTGTCTTACCCATGGACACTAGGGTATTACAGCATGTTTTCGGTAATACAGTATAGTCAAGTAAGCCTAAATAACTGATCCGCACTACAAATACACAATGCTACTTTCAAATAACATTGGCTTATATTAATACAGTAAGTCTCTTCAAAGGATAAGGAATCTATTTGGGCTGCTAAGAGTGGGACTGATTTAGTTCCTAAGCAAGATTCCTAAAGAATTATTTATGAAAATATAATAGAAATAAAAAGCTTATATTTTGCTGATATCAGTAAACATACCTACTCTCACATAAGTTTTGGCTTATTTCTTATTTGTATATTTTGCACAGAGACAGTCTATAAGTAAGTTCTGTCAAAGACTGTCAAGCTTCATACAGGGAATTTAAATTTCTCAAGTCCAGATCTTCTGGTTTATCATCATTAACAACAGGATGTGGTAAAAGCTCAGGGAAAACACAGCCTGTCTTGTTTTACAGTTTAATTACTGATTAGCAAATAAATGTGACATATGAACAGTCACTATTCATTCACCTTGCTCCTGTTTAAAGAAGTCCTTACCAGAAAATAGATGATGGGAACGTAGGAAAAAGGAGAACTTACGATCACAACATTAAGAATAAAAACAAAAACAAAAACCCAACATCTCTGGGTGGTGATATTATGAGAAATTATTTTCTTCCTTATGCTTTTAGATATTTCCCCAAAATGTTCTAACATAATATCTATACATATATATAGAAATTTTTATTAAGAAGGCAACTCTTGCTGTTTAACTATGCGCTGTTTAACAAAGCGCAATATATGTAACGAGATCTTCATACAGTTTTTCTGAAAATGTAAAAAGCAAGTTTTTACTAACTATAGAATACTACAGGATAAATAATGTTACAACTATTCAGAGCCTAAATTAGTGTGTAACAGACACAATGCAACCAATAAATATTTGTTAAGTACATTATAATTTTTAAATTCTAATGGAACAATACTAAAAAAAGTGTTATCAGAATACAAAGTATATTTTAAATAAAACATGTTAATTATGCTGAAGAAAATTATGACTTCCTTATTTACTTGTAAATGAAAGTTTGGGTTAAAGCATAAAGTGAGTTTACAATATGCAGTATTTCAAACTAATATGGCTAATAAATGAAGTCATCTCAGAGATTTTTAAGTTCAATTTTTTTCTAGAGCAAATGTCAACCAGTTTATTTTTAGAATACTCAATTTAAGAAAAACAGGGGAAAGGGGCAATAATTAACATAACAGTTTTAAGGAGACTAAGGCAGTGCCTACCAAAAGATTTACATGAGTGCAGGGTGCTCTTCTATTTTCACAAGTTATTGACTATTATTTTTTTCTGATGCTTAAAAAAGCACCCTAAATGTGTTTTATCATATCAAATTTCACAAGATACCTGTAGAAGACAATGTAGTATGTTCATCAGCTGAAATACACATTAAATGAAAATATTAAGATAAAAATTTGTTCATCTTTATTGTCATTCTAAAATGTAGGTAGAGCTTTTACTATAAATTTACTTTGTGGTGTAAAAGCTACATGGCAATAGGCAGCAGCTGAAATATAATGGTACGGACACTCGACTTCTCTGTGTAAATTAAAGGAAACACAGTTTTCTGAAGGAAGAAAAACATTGCTTTTTAGGTGCCAACCAATATGACTGTAGTTAGCTGTAAAAGCGGATTAATTCATTTTCATAGTTAAACAGCAAGAGGATTTTCACACAGAAGATGGAGTCGGAGCCCAGTGTGATCTGAAGCAGTACTAATCGGCACAGAAAACAATCAGGGACAACTACAGAACCATCCGGAAGGTTGCATTTTCCCCTCACCAACAACCCAGGGCAACTAAACGACACACTGCAGCGCTTAAAGGACAAACGAGAACCAGTTTAAACTAGAGAACCGCCCAGCCGCATGCAAAACATACCAACAGAGGATTCCGAGCAAGGGGATGGCATTACCTCTTTTATGTAATTCCCTCAGGGGAATATTGTCTCCTCCCCCGTCATAAGGCAAATAAGGATCGGAAGAAGCATCCATGATTAGAATTTTTAAAAAGAAGAAGAAAAAGAAAAAGGCTTGTTAGCTTAGAAAGCCAGCGGCATTTCTTTCACCCCGGCTGCAGCAGGCAAGGGAGATGCCATATTTGATGAGGATTAGAACTGTAGTTCCAATCGCTGAAGCAACTGGCTTCTTCCACAGTGGATGATGTCATCAAAGGGAAATTATTGCAGCCTAGTTGCTAGTGGCTACCATCGAGCAAGGCTTAGAGGCGGAACAGCCTTCTTAATCAGGTCCTGCTACGTAGGATGATGACTAAGCTCCAAGTAGAACAGACAAAACTGGTTTGGGAATTTTAAAGCACTCACAATATAGCTTCTGTAGTACCAGTGGCAACTACAGTAAGACAATGGAAGCATTATTTCTTTTTGATTTTAAGATAAATAAAAAGAGGAACAAAGTATTTAACACAGAGATGTAAAAAGGAAATTTGGGAGGCAGACAATGTCCTTTTTCATTTCTAATGTAGAAAAATGGGGGCAACACTCTAATATGGTTGTGCTTTTATAATACAAATTTACTAATTTATGTAACGTCAGGTGAGTCATAATCATAAAAATTACAACATACCAAAGGTTTCTCAAGAGACTTTAAGTCTATTCTTAATTGCCTAAAATGTACAGCAGCCTTTTATTGAAGATTTAAAAACTGAATAACTCTAGAGTTGAATAGTGTTTTATCTCACGAACCCCTCCGTCAGCCTATTATTTTCCTTCTTCAGGGAGCTAGCTACTACAACACTCTAGCTTTTGAAGAGAAAGAAAACTTATCCATACACTAAGTAACTTGACTATTGTGTGTGGAAACTATGCAAAAGAGATCTACTAAATAGATTTCCCTCTCTCTCCTATCTTCCTATTTTCCCCATCTTACAAAGATTTTGTGCATAAAAAAACAAAAGGCTTTTAGTAAGATATGTCTTGAAGTGAGGTAGTCCAATTGTCTTTGCTATAAATTTTTATGAAATTCAGAAATAAAGCAACTCTTTTTATTTAAACCTGACATTCCAAAAAACAAACAAAAAAAACCCTGATGCTCGTTTAAGATCAGAGTTCAAAATTTTACAGTATCCTTCTGAGGTGATTCCTCTAGACTAAGAAGATTATCCTTCTGAAATGGCTTGTTAAAAGGTGCTGTTCATTAAAAGCAATTCCATGGAACTCAGGGGTTCTGTGAAATTTGTTTTCCTAAGTATTGAATGTGTGAACTAAAATAAAATTTTAAGGCTCACCCCACCCCCACCGGCTGACTATATGGACCCCCCCTTGTGGACAAAGGAATATCCTAAAACTAAACTGCCTGCCAGGAGGTCAGATCATGCTCCCCTCCCTTCTTGGGGACCTCCTTTGTAACCTATTAACAGGCCTAAGGGCATGCAAGACAAACCTGCAGGTCCTCAATTTGCACAACAAATCTATGGCCAGTGGCTTGTCTCTGATAAACAACTCCTTAGTTAAAACATTGCAAGCCTTTAGACAAAGCTTCAAGTCTTTAACCAATTACAAGCCAAAGAATCTTTAAACTCACCTATAACCTGTAAGCCCCCATCCCTTTGAGATGGCCCACCTTTTTGGGTCAAACCAATGTATGCCTCCCACGTATCGATTTATGACTTTACCTGTAACCCCTGTCTCCCTGAAATGTATAAAACCAAACTGTAAGTCAGCCACAGCGAGTCCACTTGCTCAAGGCTTCCTGAGTGTGGCTCTGGGTCATGGTCCTCAAATTTGGCTCAGAGCAAATCTCTTTAAAATTATTTTACGGACTTTGGCTTTTTTTTCCATTGACAAATGAGACAACCTCTAAGGTCCACTCCAACTCATCGTGTTTATATGAAAACTGGAGGTGAGGGAGGGAGAGAAAACTGAGGGCAGTAAAGACAAGAGGGAAATTATATTTAATTTGTCTAGTACATTTTAGTTATTTGGGTTTTTTTTTTTTAATTGTATAGGCTAAATCAAGTTTCTATGTTTCAAAAAGTTTGAACCTCAGACAAACATTGCTTCTTACAAAATCCTACCTGGGATTTTGGAGACAGGGTTCCAGGAAAGGAATACAAGACTAGAATTACTGCCATAGGAATATCTATCTAATCCTGATTCTAGCTATTAACATTTATGATAGGACAGTGGGAGATTTTTTCTTTGTTTTCTGTATTTTTCAAATTTTCTCAGAAATAATTTTTTTAAACAAGGAAAGCTTTGACAACGAGCTAACTTTACTAAATTATAAATTAGCTCAATGTAAATTTGGTTGTTTGTGGTTCTTTGGTATGTTCTATCATATGATCTTTCTAAAAACATATATTATATGGCATTTATAAATGATTTAGTTTTTATGATATTATTTATGTTCTTACATGCCTTTATATAAAAATGAAAATGTATCTACAAGTTTTCCTGGTATTTGTAGGCATTCTCTTAACTTGTTTTTCCTGATCTGCAACTTGATCATAAACCATGAAAATGGTAGCTAGCACTAACTACAGGGAGAAGAATATCCTTCCTGTAAAATAAATATTGACAATGCTTCATAAGTAGAAGTTTTGTAGCCATATCTGAATTATTTTTAAAAATAAAAATTGTGTGTATATATATAATTATATTTATTTAGAGTTACATTTAGAATAAGACACATCGAACTCAACAATTGGTATCACTAAGGAATGAGGCAGAAGTAGGGAGGAAGCAGGGTGCATTCAGTGTTTATATAGTTCCACACTGTTTTAATTTTTTTAACAAATATGCTACTTTTATAATAATCTGAAAATTTTTTAAATTTCAGAAGTAGACAAATCTGTCATGATTATGGGGTCCATAGCTGCCACTTTCTCTTAAAAGTAAAAGAATTGTTAGGTTAGAAAGGACATGGTAGACTGGAAGGTGTGGCAAAAGAAGACTTTGAACACAAAAGAGGACTTTGACAAAGACTTTTATTACCAGGTTAATAAAGTGAATGACAACGGGGTGGACTGAAATGGAAAGAGAGCAGAAGACAAATCAAGAATCCCACGAACACACAACTCTGAGAGAATGCTCAGGGTGGACCCTCTGAAGATCCCAAACATGAAAGCAGGAGCACACACAAGACTTAACAATTCAGAAGGGGAGGCTATTTCCTCTTTCAAATGCACTCTACAGTCTAATGTCAGCTTGATGTGGGATTTGGAGGCAGAATACGTAATATGGTAACTGTTCAACCTTTAAGAGAACCTTATCTTTTAGAGATACATAATGAAGTATATAGGTATACCCATCTATCTCTCTATATAAAATGATACTTCAGATTTACTTCAAAATAATTGGGGAGAGAGGAGAAAGGAAACAAAATTGGCCATGAATTGATAATTATTTAAGCTAAGTGATGAGGACAAAAAGGTACATAATACTATTTGCTATACTTTTGTATGCTTTAAATTTTCTATAATGAAAAGGTTTGAAAAAGAATGCTTATAAATAAAATCCCTTGAGATAAATATTAATAAAAAATTACATCCTTTATTCCTCAAACTAAATATATTAGTACTAGAAGCAGCAGGTTAAACAACTGTAGCTTAAAATCCATTAAGTGTGGCTGCTTTACATTTACATTTGGACACATTACATGACACTAAGCTTTAACTTGCATCGTCAGTCATACTCGCCAAGAAAAAGTATCAGAAAAAAAAAAAGACATGGCAAAGCTTTCAAGGAGGACAATCAACAAGCTACACAGTTAGATGTAAAGTTATTGTAGCCTTAAAAAAAGAAGTGGGAATTCTAAAAACTAAAAAGCCAGAAAATAAATTGAAAAAAACAAAACAAAATGGTTTTATAATATTCATACCTCATAAACATAAGAAGTTTTAGTTACATAGCTGTCTGGTTACCCAAATAACATATGACACTATTAAAAATAGGAAGAGTTTTCTTCCACAAACATCACAAAACAATCACTTTTTCAAAATCAGAACCAAAAATAGCCAATTTTTTAAATGTCTAAACAATTCCTTTTCAAGGAATTTGTCAAATATACTCATGCATGAGCACAAACTGGTACAAGAACTAAGTAAAAGATTTTAAGAGTCCTAATTTTTAGGAAAAAAAAAAATTATTATTTTTTTTTTTTTTTTTTTTGAGACAGTCTCACTCTGTTGTCCCAGCGCCTTGGCGTCAGCCTAGCTCACAGCAACCTCAAACTCCTGGGCTCAAGGGATCCTCCTGCCTCAGCCTCCCACGTAGCTGGGACTACAGGCACGTGCCACTATGCCAGGCTAATTTTTTCTATATGTTTTTAGTTGGCCAATTAATTTCTTTCTATTTTTAGTAGAAACGGGGCCTCCCTCTTGCTCAGGCTGGTCTTGAACTCCTGAACTCAAACAATCAGCCCGCCTCAGCCTCCCAGAGGGCTAGGATTACAGGCATGAGCCATCCCGCCCAGCCTTAGAAATCATATTTAAACCTAAATATATCAATATTTACATTAAGTATAAATAGACTAAATGCTGCAATTAAAAAAATAAATATTATCTAACTGGGTTTTTTAAAAGTCCAACTATATGGTTACAAGAGTTTCAGCTAAAACACACACATGCATAAAGGCTAAAAGTAAAAAGATAAAAAAAAGTATAGGATGCAAACTCTAATCCAAAGAAAATTTGGAAGCTATATCAGTATCAAAATAGTCTGTAAAGTTAAAAAAAACTATAATTGGAAATAAAGAGAGTCATTAAAAAAAAATAAAAGTGGCTTAATTCACCAGGAAGATATAACCTAATAACATGGGATCAAAGCAACCTCACACTTTGAGGTTGATTGTGTCAACAAAAACTGACAGAATAATAAGAAATAGTAGTAGATAAATCTACAAGTGTAGTGAAAAAGTTTTTAACACATCACTATAAAATACTTAATAGAAACAAACAAGGAGAAGAATCAATAAGGAAACAGATTAACAAACTTTACCTAATGAACTTATAGAGAACACCATAACCAAAAAGTTCACATTATCTAATCTACAGCACACAAGGAACATTTATAAAAATTGACATTTTCCTGGGCCACAATGCAAGTCACAAAAAATTTCAACACAATGAAATTATATAATGTATATTCTCTGACCACAAAGCAGTAACATTATAAATCAACTAAAAGCATAACCAGAAATTCCTCATATGTTTGGAAATTATGAACTGCATTTCTAAATAACCTATAGGCCAAAGTAGATATCATTATAGAAGTTAAAAAAAAAAATGACACCTAATTAGTGGTAATAATAATAAAGGCTTATGGCATGGAGATAAAAAAGGATCTGGAGGAAAATTTATAGCTTTAAATGCATTTACCTAAAAAGAAGGCTTAAAACCATGGAGTTAACCATCCACTGCAAGAAAAAAACAAATAAAAATGAAACAAAACCACCAAAAAAAAATATACACACAGCAAAATAAATCTAAAGAAAAAGTAGAAGGAAATAAAATCAGAAATTAATAACAAAAACAGAAAGCAAATACATAATAGAAAAGAACAAAGGCAAAACTAATTCGCTGGAAAGGCTAATAATGACTGATAAATCTACAGTGACACAAATGAAGGGGGGAAGGAGAGAGGGCAGAAGAAGGAAAAGAAGCGGGGAAAGGGAAGCAGGGAGTAGCAGAAAGAAAGGGAGAAGGAGAAAGAGAAGAAAAAACACAAATAACCATTATCAGGACAAAAAAATAAACCAACAGTATCAAACAGGGAGTTAAGAAATACACCCTCCTATATATGGGCCCTTCATATATATGATGTAGCACTGTATAAGAGCGGGTAAAAATGATTTTCCTAGTAAATGATGCCGGGACAACTGGCTAGTTGCATGGAAGAAAATTTAATATACCCTAACATACAAACACACAAAAATCACTCACAAATTATTGACCTAAACGTAAAGGCAAACAAAGCTCTTACAAAATAGTACAGAAAAATGTCTTCATGACATCAGGGCAGGGACATTTTTCTTAATCAAGACACAAAAAGCATTAACCATAAAACAAAAGATTAATACATAGAACCACACTACAATTAAGATCATTTGTTCATAATTAGTCCATTATGAGAACGAAATGCAACCCATAGAAGCTATTTACAACACATTTATCCAACAAAATATGTGTGTGTAAAAAATAAAGAACTTCTACAAATTTCTAGGACGATATCCCAATAGAAAAATGGGCAGATGACCTGAATTGGTACTTCACAAAGGACTTCCAGATAGCCAAAAAGCATGAAAAGATGCTCAATCTCTACGGTTACCAAGAAAATATAAATTAAAATTACAATCAGAATCCATACATAGCCAGATTGACAAAAGTCTGACAATATCAAGTGGTTGGTAAATGTGGAGCAATGGAAGCTCTCCTACATCCCTGGTCTGAGTATAAACTGGAACACCAATATGGAAAACATAACCTATGATCCAACAAGTTCACACCCAGGACAAATGAAATTTGTGCACACACAAACCAAGATACATGCATAATATTCAAAGTAGCATTGTTTGGAGCCACCAAAAACTGTTAAAAGCTTCAAGATCCAGCAAAAGTAATATGAATAGGTAAGTTGTAGTATATTCATAAAAAAGAATGATACAGTCTACAGCAACATCACAGTTACTACCTACAACATGGGTAAATTCTTGAAAACTACAATGTATAAAAAAGCAAGAAATAGCATATACTGTATGACTCCATTTATCTGGCTTTCAAAAACAGGCAATACTAAATTATGCTCCTAAGGATGTATATGTAGATGATCAAACCATGAAGCAAAGCAAGAAAGTGATTAGACAAAGAGAAAACTGTATTTAGCTTTAGAGGAACAGGAAAGGGTTGTGATCAGGAAAGTACATACAGGAGGCTTCTGGAATATCCTTATGTTTTATTTTCTTAACCTGGGTGGGCAGCAAAGATGCTTGCTTTGTAATTACTCATTAAACTGTACAATTATGCATTAAACTGTACAAAAATGCATTATGTTTTATGGATTTTCTGATGTGTTAATGTCACGGTTATAGTCTTTGAGCTAGAAATTTATCCTAAATATCTCTAATTCTATTAACATCTAATGTGGATTTCTTCCTTTTTCCTATCTAAATCCCTCTAGTTTAATATTATTTACAATCTCAATCAGACGTAGGTAACAAGTTTCATTCTACACTGATTTTCATTTTTTGCAAGCACTGCTTCTTCCAAGGAATTTCCTCTTGTAGTATTTCAGGGCTGTCTAAACAGATCCATAGATCCCCTTTGATTTTATGTACAACTGAACCTCCATATCCGTGGGTTCTGCATCCATACATTCATCCAAATGGGGCTTGAAAATATTTGGGGAGAAAAAAAAAAGGATGGTTGCATCTGTACTGAACATGTACAGACCCTTTTTGGGGTCATTATTCCACAAACAATACGGTACAACTATTTACATAGCATTTATATTATATATAAATGTATATATTGTAAGTAATCTGGAAATTAGTTAAAGTACACTGGGAGAATGTGCATGGGTTATATGCAAATATCATGCCACTTTATATAAGGGACTTGAGAATCCGTGGATTTTTTTTATACCAGTCCTCCATGGATACTGAAGGACAACTATATGTACTTCGGCTTATGATTATATAGGTTTGGAACATAACTCCTGCAGCCTTTTTCTTCTTTTTTTTTTTTTT
>VBSM01000483.1:41781082-41801935 GCA_008086735.1 Cheirogaleus medius
AGAGAGGTCTGACTGCACAATAAATGTAATGTGCTTGAATCATCCTGAAACCATCTCCGACCTCAGTCCGTCGAAAAATTTGTCTTCTGTGAAACCAGTCCTTGGTGCCAAAAAGGTTGGGGACTGCTGCTTTACAATGGTTAAGTTTATGTTGGCCGGGCGTGGTGGCTCATGCTGTCATCCTAGCACTCTGGGAGGCTGAGGCAGGAGGATTGCTTGAGGTCAGGAGTTTGAGATTAGTCTCAACAAGAGCAAGACCTCGTCTCTATTAAAAATAGAAAAATTAGCTGGGCATCATGGCATGTGCCTGTAGTCCCAGCTACTCGGGAGGCTGAGGCAGGAGGATTGCTTCTGCCCGCCCAGGAGTTTGAGGTTGCTGTGAGCTAGGCGGACGCCATGGCACTCTACTCAGGGTGACAGAGTGAGACTCTGTCTCAAAAAAAAAAAAAAAAAAAAAGTTTATGTCATATGTAAATTTCACCTCAATTCTTTTAAAATGTTACCTAAAAATTCAACCTCAATAAAACAATGTATATATTTATTAGTAGATATTCATGACTATAAACACTGTGTTGTAATATCAAACTTACCAACTACGCTGTCACCATCTAACAAATTGTCATCTTCAGAAGTCTGAAAGTCCATAATAACACCTGCTCCATCCAGAAGCTCCTCGTCACTACTAGCACTGGCTATACTGCTGTAGCTGCTTCTGTAGCAGCCTCTGCGGAACAGCTGCTCAGACTCCATTTAGCTGTCTGCTTATCTGGGAAAAGAAAGAGCGGGGGGGAATAATGGTTTTTAACATTTTCCAAACATATAATAAAAATCATCTAGCTTAACATCACAAAAGGAAAGTTATGATCTCTGTATTTAAAAAAAATTACATTCATTCACTGTAACAAGAGCTATATCTATTAAGTATTTTGGGGGTGATTTAATAATTTTATTCTCATTAAACAGCTATACAGAAAATGAAGAATTTCTTCAGGCCGTGGTATAAAAGAATCTCTAAGATCATTATTAAGTTAAAAAATGTAAAGTACAGAGAAATGTTTATAGTATGCTATAATATATGTGGGGTTTTTTTCCCCCCACAAAAACAGGGGGAGGGAAGCAGAGGGAAAAATATTGTGCACAACTGTTTGTGTATGTATAGACTATCTCAGGAGGGATTTCCAAGAAAGTTTCCTAAAGGGAAGGGAACAATATGGCTCAAGTACCACGTGTGAGAGAGAGACCATCCCTTTTGAATATTTTATCAGGTGCAAGTATTATCTAATTGTAAAAATAAATACCGTAATTAAAAAAATAATTTTAAATATTTTCATTCTCCTTTCATCATTTTAAAATGTAAATCTTCAAAGCCTATGGTCAAACATTAGCCAATGAAAAAATAAGTGACAGTTGTCACAATGAGTGACAATTTCAAATAAGGATATATTTTCATTGTTCTTACTCTATTTTTAAATCAATCATTACTCCTAGTTTGATTTTTAAATACATCTACTTACTTGTTCAACATCAAAATAAGAGTTCAACATAAATATGATGACATTAGTAACAGACTTAAAAGGTACATGTGTGAGACTTGAAAGATACAATCATAAAAGCAGGCAACCAGTAAGCCTTGTAAAACGAGACTTATTAGACATGTCATAGTAAGTACACACAGAACATGGAAGATAAAGAATAAAAGTAAGCTTACTCCACTTCTAGAACACTTGGGAGTGTTTTAAGACAATCACTTGTCCTCAGTAAATTTTCCTTCTGCACACGGAAAAATAATCTGAGCCTTAAATAATAAAAAATTATTTATAAAACTTTTGTTGCTCCTTTTCAAAAAAGAGAATATTATTGATAATGACTGTCTTTTAAATAGATTTGATATATAAACTTCCTACCTTAAAGATCTTCCTAACTTAAAGAGCTTTGGAAAAGGTGAAGTTTTGAGAGCTCCTTGAGAGCATGGCTCTATTCTCAGCACGTGACACAATGACTGGTACACGGAATGGACAATAAATGTCAAACTGTTTATTCAGTCACTGAGGTCAAAAAGAGAAATGTGTTCAGTTTTCTTTCCTTCCTTCCTTCCTCCTTCCCTTCCTTTTCTTTCCTTTTTTCTTTTTTTTTTTAATGAGATGGTGCCTCATTCTCTGCCGAGGCCGGAGTGCAATGGTGTGTTCATAGCTCACTATAGCCTTGAACTCATGGGCTCAAGTGATTCTCCTGTCTCAGCCTCCCCAGGAGACCTGGGACTAGGGCCACCATACCTGGCTAATTTTTTTAAATCTTTTGTAGTGGGGTCTCAATATGTTTGCCCAGGCTGGTCTCAAACTCCTGGCCTCCAGGGATCCACCCACTTTGGCCTCCCAAAGGGCTAGGATTATAGGTGTGATTCACTGTGCCCAGCCTATTCAATTTTCAATAAATGAATCCTCTCTATAATAGTATTAAACTGGTCTTGGGGGAAATAACTAAAACTAGCACATAAATTTCAAAGAAAAACTTAAATATTTACTGCTTTGCAACTTTAGGAATGTTTTATAGTTACCTCTACTAAAGATGGCCTATTATACTGAGATTTGTTAGAGTATATTAAAGTGAGAGTTTTATATCTAAGTTAAATATTAAAACAGAAAAGTATGAAAATAACTGTCCACAGTAAGAATTTTGCAGTTCCAGCAGGGCGCGGTGGCTCACGCCTATAATCCTAGCACTCTGGGAGGCCGACATGGGAGGATCGTTTGAGCTCAGGAGTTTGAGACCAGCCTGAGCAAGAGCGAGATCCCATCTCTACTAAAAAAATAGAAAGAAATTAGCTGGACAACTAAAATATATATATATATATAAATTAGCCAGGCATGGTGGCGCATGCCTGTAGTCCCAGCTACTCGGAAGGCTGAGGCAGAAGGATCGCTTGAGCCCAGGAGTTTGAAGTTGCTATGAGCTAGGCTGACGCCATAGCACTTTAGCCTGGGCAACAGAGTGAGACTCTATCTCAAAAAAAAAAAAAAAGAATTATGCAGTTCCATAGAGGCAAACAAAATTAAATATTGTGGCCTTTCAGTAAATAACCAAAAGGCTTTTTAAAAAAATAAACATTAATAGTTCAAGAATCATTTAAATTTGGGAGCCAGTGGCATGCACCTGTAGTCCCAGCTACTCAGGAGGCTGAGGCAAGATGATCACTTGACCCCCAGGAGATTGAGACCAACCTGGGCAACATGGCAAGACCCTGTCACTATTTAAAAAAAAAAACAGAATCATTTTAATTTTGATGTATCAAAGCATGAATGTTAAGATTTTGGAAAGAATATAGACGCCCTATTCTTCATTTCTTTACATGATCAGAGAAGAAGTGTTTAATACATGTGATAACATACTTTAGTGAACAATGGCTAGTGGCTACACAGCACTGAGAAATTTCTCTAAAAACATTAAATCTTTCTATGAACTGGGACCTATATCTCTCCCATTTCTTCCCTAAAAGTCCCTCAAAAAAATCATAAATGATAAATGGAAATTTAACTCTTTCAAACTGTTAAAAAAATTAATTTCATAACCTCTTAGACATCTATACGCTAGATCTTTATAACAAAAGCATGCAACTCTGTTCCAAATAAACTAATTAAATTCTAGCCTGCATAGGTTTCTATTTCTATAAATTTGATAACTTAAGGAAAAAAAAACCCATTCTGGCTCAATACTGCATATTCAATGGTTAGCAAAATATCTGACACATTATGTGTTCAGTTTTTTTAATTAAGCTTTTTATTTTTACACAATTGTAGTTTTTCCTGTTGTATAAATAATACAGAGAAATCCTGTACCCAGTTTCTACAGATAGTAATGTCTTGCAAAACTCTAGTACAGTATCAGGATCAGGATGCGGACATTGATATAGTCGAGATATACAACATTCCATCACCACAGGAATCTGTCCTGCAGCCCTTTCACAGCCAGTAGCTTCTCTCCAGAGCACCATCCCCTCCTTAACCCCTGGCAACCCGCAGTCTGTTTTCTATTTCTATAACATCGCCACTTCAAGAATATTACATAAATGAAACCATACGTTACTTTCTGCTCTTTGTTCTCAGCACAATTCTTTGGCGGTTCATCTGGGTTGCTGTGACTAACAACAGCTCCTTCCCTTCTATGACGTAGGTGTACCACAGTTTAACCACCAAAGAACAACAGGTTTTTTTTCTAGGTTTTGCCAACTATGCATAAAGCTGCTATAAATATCCATCTACAAATTTTTGAGTGAACTTAAGTCTTCATTTCTCTGGGATGAATGCTGAGGGGTGAAACAGTTGGGTCAGATAGAAGTCGCATGTTTGGTTTTTTAAGAAGCTGCCAAACTGTTTTCCAGAGTGGCTGAACCATTCCACGTTTCTACCAGCAATACAGGAGTGATTCAGCTTCTTGACTTCCTTGCTAGCATTCAGTGTTTTAACTATTTCAGCTTTTCTGATAGGTGTGTAGTAGTATCTCATTGTTGTTTTAATTTGCATTTCCCTAATGGGTAATGATGTTGAACATCTTTTTAAGTGCTCATTGGTTGTATGTGCCTCCTCTTCAGTGAAATGACTGTTCACATCTTTTGCCCATCTTCTAACTGGACTGCTCTCGTACTGTTGAGTTTTAAGCGTTCTTACATATTGTAGATACTAGTAATAGTTATTTGTTAGATATGTTTCGATATATGTTTGCAAATAGTTTCTTCCACTCTCTAGCTTGTCTTTTCATCTTTTCAACAGGGTGTACCACAGAGCAAAAATATTTAATGTTGATGAAGTTTAATCAGTTTTTCCTCTATGGATTCTGCTTTTGGTGTCAAGTCAAAAAAATCTTTGCCTAGCCCTACCTCCCAAAGATTTTTCTTCTGTGTTTTATTTCTAAAGTTTTGTGGTTTAACATTTTTTACATTTCGGTCTGTGATCCATTTTGAGTTACTTTTTATATAAAGTATGAGACATAGATTGAGGTTTATTTGTTTATTTATTTATTTATTTGGCATATGAATGTCCAATTGCTATACTACCATTTGTTGAAAAAGGTGTCTACCTCCACTGAATTCTTTTGCGCCTTTGACAAAAATTAGTTGGGCATATTTATGTGGCTCTGTTTCAGAGTTCTCTGTTCTATTCCACTGATCTGTGCGTCTGTATCTATGTCTATGCCACAGTCTTGATTACTACAGCTATGTAAGAAGATTGAAATTGGGTAGATTGATTTCTCATGCCTTATTCTTCTTTTTCATTGCCTTTCCATGTAAATTTTAGAATAATCTTGTCTGTATCTACAAAAAATTTGGGGGGGGGATCCATAATTATTTATAGTATGAGTAAATAACAAGTGCATAAGAAGTGAATGGCACAGCTCTTCCTGGATATCATATGAGAGCTAAAATTCAACAAGACCTAAACTAAATACTTGCCCCGAACTTGCTTGTCCTCCCACTTTTCCTATCTCAGTTTATAGGATCACTAATACCTAGTAGCCACAGCTAGTTTTCAGTCATTAATTTATTCGATAGCTACTAACTGAGCACCTAGCATGTAGGAGGCACAAGGCCAGGTGCTGGCATAATGGTTCATGTTCCCAAGGCAAGAAGGTGACAGACATACAAACAAATGACTATAAATATGGTATGACATGCATCACAGGAGAGGCATATACGAGGTATTTGATAACTCTGAGAAAAAGCAAGCATGCTGGCTGGAAAAGTCTGAACAACTTAACAGAGGGAATGTTTAAGCAGAATATTAAAGGATTAGGATGAATTAACGAGGCTAAAGATGAGGTGAAAAGTTAATACAGACAACAACAACCAAAGAGTACATACAAAAACACAGAAGTATAATAACGAAACCTGTTTGGGTAGCTTACGTAAGCAGTAAGGGACTGGGGAGTAGCTAGAGATGGATGTAGGCCAGACCACGAAGGGAGGGACTCATGTGTCACACTAAGAAACTTACATCCTCCACTTTACAGCAGGGGAAACCATTAAGAGCTTTAAATAGAGAAACCACATGATCACATGTGAATTTCAGTAAGCCAGCACTCAGCAGCAGTGTGGAAGACAGACAGAAGGGCAAGAGACTGAAGACTACAGATAAGACAGGCGGCCAGGCATGTGGCTCATGCCTGTAATCCCGGCACTTTGGGAGGCCGAGACCAAAGGATCACTTGAGGTCAGGAGTCCAAGGACAGCCTGGGCAACACGATGAGACCCCGTGTCTAAGAAAGTAATAATAATAATTAGCCAAGCATGGTGGCACAAAGACAGAAAAGAGATGACAGTAGACCCTTAAACAATTCTAAACATGAGACAGGGCATAAATGAACTAAATGTGATATTACGACATACGCTGGTCTTCGTCCAGGTCCTGGCTCATAACTCCCATACCCCTTTTTACAGTCTTTTTTTTTTTTTTTTTTTTGCCAGAGATAGCAGTGGAGAATACAGTCTTTTCTAATAATGTTGGGACACTTTAGGCCTCAGAAAAAAGAGCCTCTCTCTCTGACCTTCTTCTTCCCTCTTTTCGCTAGCCCAGGCAGGATTTTCACCTTCTACCACATTTCTGATTGTGAGTCACAAGACCCTCAATTCAGAAGGGGTCTTACCCCATACCATGGAAGAAGGAATGCTGCACAGAGAGGCCAAGAAGGATCTGAACACACAGGCTTTACTGGGTTTCCTCACTCAGTCTATTAGTGTTAGATCATACCCTTTTTGTCCAGCCGTATTTCTACACGGTTGTCAATCATGCCTATGTCATGAAGCCTCCATAAAAACCCAAAATGACTGGGTTCAGAGACAGTCCACATAGCTAAACACATGGAGGTTTCTGGAGGGTGGCATCTCCGGGCAGGGCACGGAAGCTCTGTCTCTCTTCCCTCATACCTCACCCCATGCATATCTTCACCTGTATCCTTTGTAATATCCTTTATATCAAACTGGTAAATGTGTTTCCATAAGTTCTGTGAGCCGCTCTAGCAAATTAGTTGAAGTCAAGGAGGGGGTCATGGGATCCTGATTTATAGCCAGCTGCTCAGAAGCACAGGTAAAATAGTCTGGGGCTTGTCATTGGCATTGGAAGTGGGAAGGAGGATGGTCTTTTAGGACTGAGCCCTCAACTTGTGGGCTCTGACACCATCTCCAGGTGGACAGTGTTGGAACTGAAGGACACCCAGCTGGTGGCTGCCGCACAACTGAATGCTTGCCTGGTGTGTGGGGAACCCCCCTCCTCCATCTACTCACAGAAGTCTTATGTGTTAATTGTTGCTGAGTTGAGTAAGAGAAGAGAAAAACACTTTGGGTGTGTTTTTTCCCCTCAAGCTAAGACACAGCAATATAGAGAAGCACAGAGAGCTTTGAGAACTATTTAAGAGTACCTGGTAATTAATAAAATGTGGGGAATGGTAAAGAAGAAATGTAAGATATCCACTAAATTCCCAATTTGGCTGATTGAAAACAGTTGGCACAAACAAATTTCAGTCTCCTACAACTCAGAGAACTCAAGATCAGAGTGTTCTTTCAAACTTCAGGATCATACATCCAGGCTTTAGTTTCTATTCAAAGTCAGACTATAAAGAAAGTTATCTGCAGCACACCAATCTAGCCCCAAAACTGCAAATGCTAAGCAGTATGTCACCAGAATTTGGGGGTTGAGAATAGGGGAGCAAAAATAGGAAGACGAAGGAATAAGTGGCTAAGGGACCCACAGACTAACACAGGCACACTCATTTTTCATGGTTCCCAACAAAGTTTTTGTCTGCCACGAAGGAGACTGGGTAGGGTTGAGGATCATGACCAAGCCCCAAAGGTTTGTCAGTCAACTATCTGAAAAGTAAGCTAAAGAAAAAAGTAGGAACAATGCGGGTGAAAGTGGAAATAAAAATCCTCAATGTCAGCAATTAGAGAGAACAAAAGTCTCATGAGCAGGGAGGGGAAACCCTGACTGATGTAACCATTTGCATGGAAGGAGCATTCTCATATAAATATTTCAAGAACTGTTTGTGCTAAGAACAGATCAAAATGCGACAATGAATTTCAACACAATCACTTATTCATGTACTAATGTTTATGGAATAGCTACCAATGTACAAAAAATTTTAACAAATATAAACACAGTTTTAATTGTATTAATACCATCATATTTGTATAGGCCCTATGGCTTTCAGTAAACTTGAGCATAAATTATATTACACATTGTCCTCAAGACGATGCTATAATATCTTCCAAAAAATCAGTATATATTCCTATAATAAAAGGTAGTGCATGGTAGAAAACACAAGAATTGTTAATAAGAGCTCAAAGACTACATCCCACTATGACTGAGGATGAGAATACTTCTTTGGAAGAGACACTCCTGAGTTGGACCTTAAAAGGTAAATAGGATTTTTATGAGGCAGAGATGGGAGAAGAGGATATCTAAGCAAAATTCATGGATTGAGTCAAACTATAAAGCTGAGAAAACAACAAAAATATTTGTAGGTGACTATGTGCACAGAATACTAGTCCAACAAAAAGTTTCATGGTCAATAAGTTTGGGCAATACATCATATTCCCATCCAGAATTGTAATGGCTAACAGTACAAAAAAGGTTCTTGAGAAGATCTGTAGTAAATGTTAACATCATAAACAAAATTTATGAAAAGTTTCTCAAATTTATTTTACCAGGGAATGACTCCTCAATCCCATGTAACACCTATTAACATTCTATCGTATTACAATAGTATTTCTGAGAATACACTTTGGGAATGCTGGCCTGGAGCCCAAGGCACTAAGGCTCACATAGGGACAGAGTGAGAGAGAAAGCTAGGAAAAGAAATCAGAGCCTACTCATCAAAGAACTTGAATGCAGATTAAAGGAAAGTGGAGAAGACTGAGCAAAGAAATGATACAAAGCTGGGTTCTGAGAAGAGTATAACGGCATTTGTGCAAGGAACACACCAGGAAGAGGAGACTGAAGGCAGGCATACCACTTAGTTTGGAACTGTTCCAATATGAAATAATAAAGAACCTAAAGCCACAGTGAAAACAGAATAATGTATATTCAGGGGTCACAAAGAAAAAATATCAATAAATCTGGATTTATGGAGAGCAAGGGAAAGGTAAAAGCATCAATGACTAATGTCTAAAATTTCTTTCTTGAATTTTAATGAAAAAACTTGTGTCTTTCTAGAAACTTGTGTCTAGAAATTGAAAAGTCAATAAAAGAAAGTAGTTGGAAACGAGTGCAGAGGGAAAAATAGGTGGACATATTGCATATGTGATAATTCCAGGATATCTGGATAGAAATATCTATCTAGCAGGCAGCTGGATCTGTTGGATCCCCATTGGAAATTTGTGCCATATTTTTTTCCATTTGATTTCATACTGAGGTAAGGACCTTTTCTCCTTTTTTAAATCAAGTAATTACAAAACAAAATGGGAAGTACAGTAGTTAAATTAAAATTAGGCAGAGCTATTTACTAATTAATACTAATTATCTATACACAGATCACACTTTTATTTCAAAGTCAATGGAAAAAGAAATTAGATATAAAGTACACACATTTTGAATATTCTAAATATTTTAATTTGAGAT
Organism: Cheirogaleus medius; assembly: GCA_008086735.1. Classification (NCBI taxonomy): domain Eukaryota; kingdom Metazoa; phylum Chordata; class Mammalia; order Primates; family Cheirogaleidae; genus Cheirogaleus; species Cheirogaleus medius. The sequence continues at coordinate 41,790,685 of VBSM01000483.1, forward strand.
GTATCAAACTAATGAGACACTGAGGAAAGTATTTATATAGTAAAAGCAGCACACTAAAAAAAGATGTATATAGATTTGAAGACAGTTAATTCAATAGCTCAAATAACTCAAAGACAGTCTAATATAGAATCGTTTGAGGAAAATTCAGATCTAAAAACATCACAAAAGATAGATTACAAAGGTCACTACTATACTATAAGAATTAAGTGTGGCCTACTGATTATATCAACACTGAGCAGGGTTTGATTTAAAACAAGTCCTCAAAGTACCAAAGTAAAATCAACAAAACTAATCCTTCCTACACTCACTTGATTTTAAACAGATTTTATAGGATTTTCCTTCTTCAGATACAGTGATTTCATTTTCTAGTGTATTTATGGAAGACATTAGAGATATTCAATATCTAAAAGGACCTATTATAGATTAGGGTCACTGAATGTTATCCAAAAGCAGGTAAAATGAGTATTCTTTCATTTTGGTAATACAAAAAAATGCAAAAACTGTATCATATGTAGAGATATGTTTGAGCAAATTGTTAAACTCCATCTACTTCCATGAACCACAGGAATTATCACAATAAAAGACACACAATAGGACTTGTTTAAAAAAAAAAGGACAAAAGAGCAAGATCAGATAGAGGAAAAGGTGGAAGTGTTTGCTAATTAGACCCACAGGTTTATTGAAACAAAGAATTTATTTTAATACAAATTGTCAACACATACAAAATGATAAAATGAAACTGAGTTCTTCTGAAAGTAATATTACTTAATATTTTATCCTTACTGTCTACTCAGTTACCTGTATGTCTAAATTGTTATCTCTTATATTTTTCTTCAAAAAGTAATAACCTGCTAAAATAGCTCTCTGAAGAAAATTTCTTACACTTACAAAATCTTTCAGCACCATTGAAAAGTTAAATGCTATTATTTACAATAGCCATGATATAGAAACAACCCAAGGATTTGCTAGATGATTTTAAAAGGACAAAGGAAAAAGCACACAAACAAATATAAGGCTGAAACAATAACAAGATAGAAAGATAAAACACTAATCCCATACAAAAGATCCTGTGGAAGATTGAGACTTTAACAGTTTTCATGATTTTAAAAGACAGAAACTGTTGAACTATTTCCCACAGAAATGGCAAGAAATATATCTAATTGGGTTCCAAAGTTGCAGATCAAATCTGCAATGTAACTGGTGCAGTGGGGTTCGTCCTCCTTTTTATAATTAACTGAAGATTTATCTTTAAATTCAAATAAATCATAGTTACAATGTTTATGTACAGATGTGAATGTGCATATAAAAAAACAAAGTTTATCAGAGTAGCAAGATTATGAGTTTTTCTTTTAAAGACACTATTTTCCATATTTTTGTAATTTTATGTTACTTTTATAACTAAAAAATAAATGAACCTATGGTGCCATGTCTCTCATACTATCTTTTTCTCTAGCACTTTGACTAGTCTAAACTGCAGTACAGTATAGTCATTGAGAGCCAGAGCTCTGAAATCATACTGCCAGGCTTCAGTCTCAGTTTGAAACTTAATGCTGTGGGACCTTGGGCAAATTAATTAAATCCCCTGTGCCTCAGCTTCTCCACCTGTAAAATGGGAATAGTGAAAGTACCTACTTCATCGAGTTGGTGTGAAAACTGAGATAATCCACAAAAATTACTTAGAAATGAGCCTGAACCATACAATGCACTCAATAAACAGTAACACTTATTGCATCATATTATACATTTTAGATCACTGTATTCAAGTCTGACTACAAACTAAGCTGGAACTTCTACAAAGCAGTGTTAGTGGCCAAACCCCACAGGAAACTGCTTTGATATATGACCGACCACAGAGATCAAATCTGGCTCCCTGAGTGGTCTGAAAATTATTACTAACATATCACAACAGGAAACGGGAAGCCTATCCCCAACATGACTGGAAAACAGCCAGTTTACTATACTGACATAAACACATAACCTCAGCAAATCTGTTCTCCAGAACCATACATATCCAAAACCAGGTTAAATATTTACATTCCTAATGAGCTATGTGTAATTAATAACACATGCTAACGCACAATTTCCAAGTAAAGATGTAGATACTATACATTCATGTTGACCTCTTAAACAAAATAATTCATATTGACTTCTTAAAATAATTCAAGCAAAGTATCAAAGTCTTTGAGGTGGGGGGAAGTAAGGGATGAAAAGGGTACAACCTGTGATGGATTCTGCCAACACAGGCTGTCCCTATTAACTAGAGGTCATATAAACTAACTCCATTTGAGAAAATACTTGTAGGTCACACACATGGTTTTTAAGCCATACTATATAACAAAACAATAAGCAGCACCTTTTAAGATGAAAGTTGACAATACATACATAAGCATTTTAACTCCCATATGTACTCTTGAACTAAATATATACTATTTTGTAGTGGCTCTCAAAGGCACGCAGAATTGACAGTTAAATTATTTCCATACCGACTTCATCAAGAAAATAACTTTCTAAAGTAACTCTTTAAAGAGGAAAAGCATTTGGGAAAAGATTAAAAAATTACACAAGCCACAGTGATGTAGTAAATGAACTGCATGACTCAAAGTTTACATTTGTAGAACTGAACTTTTGAATTATATATTTTAAAAAGTATGGTCACTTTTGATTCAATTCTCATAAACGGGAATTTTTCCCAAAGAAAACAAATATCGGCCTCTAATATGCATAATGCATATGTAATTATCTTTTATGCGATCCACAGTACTCAAATGCCATACAAATAAAGCATACTACATGCGAACTTTATTTCTGACATTCCATGGTAGTTTCTGATCCAACAAGATCAAAACACAAATATTATACGTACACAAAAATGTTTTACATACACATGTAAATCTAAAGATAGAAAAACTGAATATTATTTTTAGATGTGGGCAAATTTAGCGAAAGTAAAACCTCTACGTTCAAAATTAATCTTTTCCTGGAACCTACTTTCGTTTGCTTCAAAGGTCCTAAAGGAAACGGGTGAGATTTTAAAGAACGTCCGAGAGTATAATACATAATCAGGATGCGTTTCCATCCTGATTGATAACGTACCTATCAACACGATGTAGGTACATCTGTTATAAGAGAAACCAAGATGAGAGCCCTGGCTTCACAGGTGACCCCAAACCTGTGAACACTGACAGCTAACAAACCTTCACTCGTACGATGCAACTCACCTCGCAGCTCAGAGGCATAGCAAAATCGGTGGCTGTTTTTTGCGCTGCCTTTGGATTCTGCATCTGCTTCAAACCTAAACCTGGCTACCCCGGGAGCTTCACCTGAAGAAATCCCGACACCACGAAAACTAGCGCGATTAAAGACACCTGGCTTTCTCTACTGAGTAGGTTATCAGAGAAATTTTGCCAGGTGGGACTTTTTTTGTCCGCCTTCCAACACGGGAGCAGCATTAAGTTAAATCCTCTCGCTCTGGAGGGCCCTGGAGTCAACCTGTTTCTACCCAAAATTAAAAATAAAAACCTCCAACCTCACTTCCCTCTCCGAAGACTAAAACTGAATCCGTGCTCTAACTCCAGGAGTAGTGTGGAATGCCTTTCATCCCACCACACCCTTCCGCCTCATGACCCAGCCCGGCTCCGGGCCGCGGGCGAACTAGCACTCCAAAGGGGCTGCGGGTTCCGCAGCGGAACAGCCCTGGCCCGCGGAAAGGGAAGAGAAGCCGCAGGAGTCCGGCGCCCGACAGGTACGTCCCCAGCGTCGGCGCGTGACGTCACCGCGTCGACGTGAACGGCCGTTCGGCGTCCGGCCGCCCCACGCCTCCTCCCGCGGCAGCGCTCCGAGCCGCGACGCCGCCCATTGGGTGCCGTGGGGACGGGGGCGGGCCGGGCCGTGGGACCTCTCTTTGGCGATTAGCTGACGTCACTCGCGCGTCTCTGTCTGCCCCGCCGATGACCTCGCGGAAGGACCGCGCGGCCGCCCCTGGAGGAGGCGTCTTCGGAAGGCCCCGGCGCTGGCCGTCCCCGAGCCAGGCGGAGTGGAGTCCGCGCCCCGGGAGGCCGCCGCGCGGGGGTGGCTTGCGACACGCCGGCGAGCTTGGGCCTCAGAGTGGGACGCGAAGGCGGCTGTCTACCAGCGCCAGCTCCCAGAACCTGGGCGGAGAGAGACGGTGCGCGTCGGGGTTTACCCCGCGCCGAATGCCCGGTGCTCGGCGGTCCGCGCGGCGGGGACGACGGTGGTGTCACCTCGCCTTACGTGTCGCCGGCTATGTGCCTAACATACGTACAAAAAAAACCTCATACCCTGAATTTAGCCGTCACAGATTTTCGAAAATTATGGTTGGAAATTAAGTATTTGGAGAAAATATGTAATTTGGGGTTTCTGCACGGTCTGAATTGAGCTTTTTCCGTTTAGCGGACATTTATTGAGATCCCAGCGTGTGTCACGGACTTCAGTCGTCCCGATCCCCGTGTTCACGGAGCCGTATTCCGACGCAGGGGCGGGAGATGCGGGGCGCGCCAGTGAGCCCGTGAGCAGGCGCAGGTGCAGGTCTCGCGCTTCTCGGGCAGGACAGGTGGGGCCAGGTTGAGTGTCACCACCAGGTGGCAGAATTAAGGCCTGTGAATGTTTCGTCTCCTGTATATTTAGTATATTATGAATATGCATTGATAGTAGTGAATATTAAGTGCCTCTAGTGTATTTCATGCCTCATGAATATTAGGTATGTGTTGGTCTCTCCAGCCTTTTCTGTCTATACTTATGTATATATGCTCTACGGACTTAATCTGTCTTGCAAGTTAGTAACATCTGTGCTTAATACAAGAGTTTTGTCCATCTTCTTTCTTTTCTTCTTGAAAGAATTGAATATTCTCAAACAGTACAGTCCTGGGCTTCTGAGCTGGTGCAGTGCCCATGGAGACGATGGGGGTGGTCACAATGCAGTCAAGCATCTAACTTCTTTCATTACTTTTATCAAGGTAGAATTTGTGGAGTCACGGTGATATCCAAGCACAATTTTCTTTTACCTAGGATGCTGTTGGGCAAATTTCTTAGATGCTGTTTAGAAAATGTGGAAAAGCAAGCAAAAAGTTTTCTAAACTAAGTGGAATTTTCCACAAGAGATCTGCAGGCACATGTTTTCTTCTCTCACTGCAGATATGTAACCTAATTTTGGAAAGAGGCACGTAGATTTTGAGAAGAGTAAACAGTAGTCACAGTCTGTCAATCAGTCTTATCTGCTTCCTATGAGGATGAAAATCCTTTTAGGGTAGTGTCTTATTTTCTTCATGGAAGATTAGCTCAAGGACCTCTTTTAAGAGTGCTAGAACAAGTCTACTTGTACATTTGGTTTTCTGTAGCATCATATTATGCACTAGCTTATTCTTTATAAGAACTTGTTTATTTTAAAATTCATGGTTTCTGGCATACATTCCTATCACACCAGTAGTTCTCCATTTTTACTTTGCATCAGAACTGTTTAGGGAACTTAAAAAAAATACCTTTGCTTAAGTCTCACTAAGAAATGTTGTTTTAATTGTTCCAAGGTTGGGCCTGAACATCCCTATATTTAATTTTTCCTAATTAACTCACAGGGCTCAGTCAGAAGCACTACATTAGACATGGGGCAATATATTTAAACAATGTGGTGTGTGATAGCTTGGTGTGATGAAACAATAGGTTGCATCTGGGAAAGAACTTTCTCTCTAATTCCACTGGTATTTTTGTCAGAGAATCTGTTGGTACTGAATTGCCTCTTCAACAGACTTAGATGGAAGGAAACACAGGGTAAGGACCATAGCCAGATGTCTGGAACATTTTAAATGCTGTAATATGAATACTTTGAGCTTGATCTCATTCCTTCACAGCAGTGTTACAGAAAGGATCCTAATTGGTTGGGGTTTTTACCAGATCCCTTACTTTAGTGAGGGTGATAAGGAGTTTTATAGACCCCACTGTGGGCTTTTACCACACAAAAAGGCTTAACAGCCCACCTGATGTCCATACTCTAAACAACTGTTACTAGAACCTTAAGAGGAGTTTGTATTAATATCCTGCTAGTGAAACAAATTCCACAAATTTAGTGGCTTGAAACAATACAAATGTATTATTTTAGAGTTCTGTGGGTGTCACTGGTTTAAATCAAGGTGTTTGCAGGTCTCTTTCCTTTAAGAGGCTCTAAGGGAGAATCCACTTTTGTGCCTTTTGCAGCATTAGAGGTCAATTGAATTCCTTATTTTATTGCCCCCCTCCTCCATCTTCAAATTCAGCAACAGGTGGGTTGAGTCATTCTCATATCATATAATTCCCCCTTGCCATGTAACCAAATATAATCACTGGTTCTAGGGATGAGGAGGTGGACATCTTCAGGGATCTGTTATCCTTCCATTTACACCATGGGGTGCTTAATTCATCTTTTGACCATGGGTGGTCTTAGTGTGCATTTTAAAAAGCATACTAAGGAGGATCCCTTGAGGCCAGGAGTTTGAGACCAGTCTGGACAACAGAGCTATACCCTGTCTATACAAAAAGATTTTTTAAAAATTAGCGGGGCATGGTGGTGTGTGCCTATACTCCTAGCTTCTTGGTAGACTGAGGCAGGAGGATCGCTTGAGGCCAGGAGTTAGGGGTAGCAGTGAGCTATGATTTGTGCCACTGTGTTCCAGAATGGGCAACAGAGCGAGATCCTGTCTCAAGGGGGAAAAAGAAAGCCCTGAGTACTTTGGAGACATAGCAAAATAAGTTATGTGAATAAGGTCAGTTTCTTCTACTTTAAATCTGATTTGTTTGGTTAGAACTGAGCTTAAGTAATAAAAACAAAAACTCTACCAATATTCAAATTAGCTCTACTTCCTCTCCCCCAAACCATCAACAAAACCCTTAGGCCTTCAAGGAAAGGGAAAAAGAAGAAAAAGATTGACTCACAGTGGTAAGAGTTTACCTATTACAACCAGATCTATGATAGCTGTTAACTAGTATTGCTGGTACCCCGGCAGATACAAACAAGAGAAACAAATGGTAAGCGGTGATTGGAGGTAATGTAAACCTTTCCTTCTGCCAGCAATTCTACCACTCTGGGAGTGGCAGGTTGTATAATATAGCACTATTTTATAGAACTAGCAAACAAAGTCAAAAAGAGCACTGGGAATCATATCTCAGTTTCTTCTAGATTCTTGTTCCCTGGACCCAGTCAGGTATCTCTGAGCTTCTCTTAAAGTAAAAAACCTGGAGGTAGGATTATTTCCCATAACAACTTTAAAAAATACGGTTTTTACAAAGTTCCACAGAAAACCAGAGAAACAAACAAGGCTACATAGATCTGCTCCATGTATTTGTAAGTTGTTTCAGAAAAAGAAATTTGATCTTACTGCTTGTTTCATACACATTGGACAGAGGAAGTAGAAGGGGTTAAGATGTTCTGTTAGGAAAATAGTAGCGTGGTTCTAGTCTAGAATTTCTTTCCAATGCCACCAGCATCAGGGAAAGTAGTTTAAAATGACCTTTTCTTCTCCTTTGTCTTTTCCCCAAAGATAACATGAAGTAACCTAAAATAGCTTTGCACTTCTGATTACATTTTGAGGCCTCTGACATGGCAAACAATCTTCCTGTTTTGTGCGATTCTTTCCTTCAAAACTCTCGTCTGAGCCTCAGTGGGACTTGATGATACACTCAGCTATTTCATCCAATCACATTTTCAAAGCAATCTCATAAAGTGACTCCTTTCTTAGGCTCTGCACAGCTAAGGACTCAGGGTTTTGTTTTATTCTTCCTAGAAATAAATTATGATCACTCTCCAGATAGCTGACTTTCTATGAGCCCTTGCATGTGATCCTATTCAGAAAGCCAGAAACTCACGAACTGACTAGATAATGTTTTACCTTGGCATATTGTGCTGGGCCTACCAGAATAAGATCCAGAAATTCAGCAGGCTGCTACAGTTTAAGTCCTAGCTACACATAGTTAATGGTTAGTTCAAACAATGTAAGGCTAGATAGAGTAGACTTTTAGGAATGTGGCTTAAAACTAAAATTTCCTCTCCTAGAATGTAGCAAGATGGAACACTAAATGCAAAGACATTAACTTTTTTTCTCTCTTGGATTTGAATATCACATGTCTGCAAGAGATTTGGATTTTAGAGAACACTTTCCTTCATATTTAATGTTTTAGGCCCTTCTTTCCTCCAATCACAAAAGATTATATGTCAGGATAGTTTAATCAAATACATGGTCTTTTAATAAAATTATCATTTACATAATACTTCACAAAATAAAAATATTCAGTGTAGTTCTACAGACAACCATTTGCTTTAAATTATTCTCTAATTTGTTTCAGTTTGCTGCCTGCTTTCTGGAAAGTACATATAATAATACCCATGCCTTGACTGTGTTTGTCTCCATCATCTAGCATAAAGCTCAATTCATTGTGAATACATGACAGAATATATTTCTGAAAAATCTCTAGTAGAAGAACTCCTTAGGAATACTGCTAGTCCCTTTCTTCTTGTCATATTATACTACCACTATTAATAAAGGTTAAAGAAATTTTCATTTTTTCTACTAGAAAAGCACATAAGTATAACTTTATAACCATCTTTAGTATCCAAGATCTATTAAAATATAATTTAAAAATTAATTTAGTGTTGGCATTTCTTTTTCTCAAAATGGAAATATTGTTACAGTATTATTTTGATTATTAAAACAAACTTATTTTTCAAATGACAAATGAGTAAGATCAATAAGTAAATGGAAGATAAATCTAGAAAGAGACAAATATAAGTAGTAAATTTAATATGTGATAAAGGTTACATTTCAAATTAGTGGAAAAGGAAACCACATTTAATAAATTATTTGGGCATAACTAGCATTCTTCCAAAAGAAGACAAAGCTAGTTTTCCTGTGTTAATCATATATAAAAATAAGTTTCAAATGCATTGAAGATATTAAACAAAACACATGAACATTTAGATTATTTGGATAACTTTGGGGGTGAAGAAGTATCTGTTTGGCAAGACAAAGAAAAAGACTGACAAGCTTGACCACGTACAAATTTACGAATTTCTGTATGGCCAAAGATACCATAACACAAACCAAAACATTATTGCAAGACTAGCAGAAAACATTTGTTCCACAACATGGCAAACAGCTAATTTTTGTATTTTATAAATAACTCTTACAAACTGATAAACAGATAATTTAATAGAAAAGGGGAAAAGGATATGAAAAAGAGAGGAGGAAATTTAACATTTTTGCGAAATTAAGAGAGTGCTAGTGGTTGTGGAAATAGGGACTTTTTGCACAAAGCTATCTGGAATGTGAATTTCTTAAACATCTGAAAAGTAATCCAGGATCTGGTAGATAGTTTCCATAGATGGCCACCATTGATCCTTCCCCTTCTTGTAAATTTTGCCTGGCCCTGAACCTTGTTTTGACCAAGAGTGGCAGAAGTGATGCCATACTTGCTCCTGGCCTAGCCTTTAAAAGGACTGGTGACTTCTACTTCTTCCTTATTTGAAGCCAGCTGTTATATAAGAGGTATGATTACCCTGAGACCACTATGTTGTGAACAACCCACATTACCCTGAGACCACAATGTTGTGAACAACCCAAGCTAGCTATGTGGACAGAATTCTGGAGTGGCACCAGATGTGAGTGAAGTTTCTTGGACCATCTCCATCTTGGTTGCTAGCTGAATGATACTGAGTGATCCCAGCTGAAGCCATGTGGAGCAAAAGAATCACCCAGTAGAAACCTACCTGATTTCCTAGCTGGAATATTGTGAGAAATAATAAATCATTGCTATTTTAGGCCACTAAGTTTTAGGGTGGTTTGTTACACAACAATATATAATCAAAGCATAGGAGTATTAAAATGAAAAAAGTAGGCATACTTTTTGACCCAGCAAACCCACTTTAGGAATCTATCCCTCAGAAATAATTATACCATTGGAAACAATCTCTATTCTACTGAGTGGGGTATGGTTGAATAGATTTTGCTACATCCTTATTATGGAATATTAATATTGACAAGAATTAACTGATCTCCAGAGAGATGTTCATGATATACTAGTAAATAAAAAATGCAAGCTGTAAAATACTGTTTATTATAATCGCATCTAAAAGATTAAGACTAATATATAAAAATACATGCTTATTTATGTTTTTATGAACTTAGAGAAACATGTAGAGGATACTCATGAAACTGTTCACATTGGTTTCACAGAGGAGAGCACAGAGTTGAGCTCTGGGGATAGAAATTGCAGGATTTATCTTTGTACACTTGTGCTATAGGGTTGTTGCAAGAAGCAAAAATTGTTTTGTTTGAAGGAAAAATCCAATAAAATATTTAAAGAAAATCAAAGAAATCCAAAACCATTCTGTGTAAAAATAAAAAACATTAAACTATATGAAGGTATATAAACCAGAAAGGGAAATCATCAGGTAATCATCTAAACTCAGGTAGAGAAACCTGCTTTATTTACTCAACACTATATCAAGGGCGTCTTTCTATGTTAATAAAAATGATTCCACTCACTCTTTATGGCTTTAGAGTATTCCATTGTTTGGATATATTATAATTTATTTAATCAATCCTTTATTGTTAGACATTTACACTGTTTCTACTTTTCACAGTTATAAACAATAATGGTTATCCTTGTATATACATCTTTGCCCACTTGTTCTAGAAATAAAATTGCTGAGTCAAAGGGTATGCATATTGCTAGCATGCTTTCTACAAAGACTGTAGCATTTTATATTCCCACCAACAGTTTATGACAGGAGCCCAAAGAATTATCTAAGGCGGTATCAGACTAGCCATTCTTCCTGTAAGCAGCAACAAAGAATTTGCTTAGATTAGCAACTGGCAATGCTTTCATGTCACTTTGCTGTACAAAGGGATGTGGGTAGAACTAGAGTTATTGTGCATTCAGACACCAAAATTCCTACTAACTGGGAGTGGGAGGGTCCACCAGAAGGTAGTCTAAAAGTGGAAAAAATGAGGAAAATAAGTCTTCTGTAGCTGTATGGAGATTGAAGTGGAGATAAACCAAGGCAGATTTTTTTCTCCAGCTTGCCAGGTTGGGTGACTTGCAGTGCCATCTTCTGGCAAAAAAAAAGCCCAAAACTTTCAAGTCCCATGCTAGGAATAAAGTATTTCTTACAAGCACAGCTAAACGGAAGACTGGCAGAACCCAGAGATGTCTTGGTTGTGTGGTGTGTTGGGGAGGGATTGGGGAAGAAAGAGGTGGATTTTTTTTTTTT
>VBSM01000483.1:41808600-41841196 GCA_008086735.1 Cheirogaleus medius
ATCCACCCGCCTCGGCCTCCCAGAGTGCTAGGATTACAGATGTGAGCCACCATGTCCGGCGTGATAGGATCTTATTAACCTTGCCTTATTGGAGATTAGTGGAGATAATAAAGTAATGCTACTAATTAATTCATGTAGGAAAAAGTTTGTCTTTCTCTCCCTACATGTTAAGTATATCTAGTATTTGGCTCTCCAAAGCATTCTTGTAAAATGGAAATGTCACTATTTGGTTTTCTCTTTTTAGGTATAACTAGATTACATGAGTAAAATTGAGATAAAGTTTATTTTGCTTTCAGTAAAGATGTTAAATATCTTTTTTTTTTAAAGTTAGCAAGTGACTTAAGGAAGTAGAATTTAAAGTAAACATTATGCTTGTTATAAAAAACATGCTTTATCTCTTTTAACTGTTAACTTTTTTTTTTAATGTCTAGCATATCTGTAAAGATGCCTTAGAAAAAGAACCATGGAGAAGTATGTTAGACTACAGAAGATTGGAGAAGGTTCATTTGGAAAAGCTGTTCTTGTTAAATCTACAGAAGATGGCAGGCAATATGTCATCAAGGAAATTAACATCTCTAGAGTAAGTATATTTTAATTTGGATACACAAATAATAGGTTGGTTACAATAGGGCTCGTTGTTAGAGAACTTAAAAAACAAAAAGCATAACCCAAAGCAAAAGAAATGCTGTAATCCCAGAGACAACCCCTAATTTCAGGATAGTCTGCATATTCTTTCAGATATTGTCTATGATGTGTGCTTGTGTTCATGTGTTTAGAAAAATATACCTACTGTCTATAACTTAATCTAATTTGGACATCTTAAAATGTTTTTACTTGGATATTCAATTCATTCTTTTTAACTTCTTGCTATCTTTTGTTGATTGGACTATATTGGTACCATTATTTTTTTAATCTTTTTTTTTATTGAGATAGGATCTTGCTCTGTTGCTCAGGTTAGGGTGCAGTGATGTTGTCATAGCTCATTGCAACCTCAAACTCTTGGGCTCAAGTGATCCTCCTGCCTCATTCTCCCAAGTAGCTGGGACTACAGCCACGCCCCACTAGCCCAGCTAATTTTTCCATTTTTTGTAGAGACAGGGTCTGGCTCTTGCCCAGGCTGGTCTCAAACTCCTGACCTTAAGGGATCCTCCCGCCCCGGCCTCCAGAATGCTAGGATTACAAATGTGAACCACTATACTTGGCCTAACCACTCCCTTATTGATGGACTTTTAGGTTATTAATGTTTTAATTTACTATTTTCTTTCTTCCTCCCATTTAAGATGTCCAGTAAAGAAAGAGAAGAATCAAGGAGAGAAGTTGCAGTGTTGGCAAACATGAAGCATCCAAATATTGTCCAGTATAAAGAATCATTTGAAGGTCAGATAAATTTTTCAAGAGAGTTCAAAAGAAGTCCTAAGACGTTAATAACTTTTGCATATTTTCCTTATAAGTAATCTTTGTGAATGCATTCTCAGGAAAAATAGAATACCATTTTTTCTTAAATACATATGCATATGACTATCAGCCTTGATTCTAGGATAATACTGATACCACACTGTCCCTGTGTAGTTAAATACTAGCTAACTATAAATGATTGCTTAAGAAGAAGCAATGTAGTAAGTACAAATATTTGGACAAAGCAAGAACAGTAATTTACATATTTTTAAGCTAAGCTCCTATAAGTGCTGCCACCATGGCCAATGAGAAAATGCTCTGATCTTTAGAAAGTATCCTACTCATTAGTATGCTTCTCTATACTTCGTCATTATAATATCGAGATATATTGAAAGTTTTTTCAAGTTCTTAAAATATTATAGCTAAAATTTCTGTTTTGGAACTATATATGTTACATTTGATAATGCAGGAACTAAGATAAGGCAAAGCTCCCCTGAAGGCAAGTCAAGGTGGTTTATTGAAATCCTACCCAAATAATATTCTCATTATTATAATAAATCACTATAAATTACAAAACAGAAATCTAGATCGAAAGTAGGAGACAGTTTAAGTGACTCAGGGACATATCACATATCAGTTTTAGAGTCTGAATTAAAACTAAAGTAACTTTGTTCCCAGATAAACTCAGTATCTACTAAAGTAGAACGTACTTTTTAAGAAATGTGGTTCAGTTAGCACATTATGTCATAAAATTCTCTAATTTTTTTATGATGGCAGTTAAATGAAGATTAACATCTCATATGAAAGAGTACAAGTGTTAACCAACTCTTCTCGGGACCTTGAATTTCCTTTATTTATCTTTCCCCTAGCATGTATCTTTTAGTGTCTTTTTTTTTCATTATCAAGATTTTGATATTTCAAGTTAAAAAGTTTTGAATCTATGTGAACAAATGCTCCAGCAGACATTTTGTATTTATGTTGACTGCTTTACATAGAAACATTTGAATGATTCAAAAGGGTGACATATTGTTTAAATAAAATTTTTTTTATTACTGTTATTTAATTTTAAAGAATGCATGCTCATGATAAATGTATTCAAAAAAGTACAGACATATGTGACTAAAAGTTAAGTTCTCTGTTCCTCCCTCTCCACCCTCATTCTCAATCTCTAGGGATTAAGCATTGTTAATAATTCAGTGTTTTGTTTCCTTTGGTTATATGAAACATATACATATGGCTCTAAACGTTTAAAAGTAAATGGGATCATGTATATGTATTTCTGCATCTTGTTCTTTTCACCTTGTATCTTATGGATATCTTTCTGTGTCGATATGTATTGATGCACCTCAGTCTTTGCAAATGTCTTATAACAGCTGCAGTGTATTCTATTGTAGGCATTGTGTGGCTCTGTCACATTTGTTTAGCCAGTTTTCTATTATGGACACTTAGGTTGTTTTTATTTTTTCACTATTACAGATAATGTTGTACTGAATGTGCTTGTGCAGGTGTCTTTTTGTACAACAACAGTGGAATTCCTCTATAGCAGTGAATTGTTAAGCTAGAGGCAATGAGAGTTCTGTGTTGTACAAGCTCTCCAATCCTGACTTACAAGTTCATTCTGAAATTTATATGGTGATTCTACATATTCGGTTACAGTTCCTTTTCCTGCTTTACCCAAATCAGTCATCTCATTTTATTCCATGTAGCCCTTTCTACCTCTCTATAATCACTCATAGAGCTTTTGGGAACTCTACAACATAAATATTTAATTATTCCTTGGAATAATTAAAAATAGTTTACCTGTGAAAACAGATTTAGGAACTGTTAATATTTTAAAAATAAGCAAGTTGGTTAAAAATTGTCAATTTTGACATTATTTTGGATATTTGTCGTAACAGATGAGAAAATTAGTGTATTTGCAGCTCATCCTCACTGATTTTTGTTCATTTCTTTCCTTCTGAAATTAGAATAATTACAGTTGTTTAGCCTTGATTCTGTATTTAAACAGATTTGATTTCTATTGCTAATTCTTTTATACCTTAGTATCCTCATACCTGAGTTACTTGAAATCATCTCTTGGTTGGCTGGATTTCATCAATTTTTTTCCATAAGAATTTATTAATACTATAGTCTCTCAATGTAGTTAATATTTACATTTCTTTTTTTTTTTTTTGCTTTTATTTCATCATATAATGGGGGTACAAATATTGTTAGGGTTACATATATTGAATATTTACATTTCTGAGAATATCTGATACATTTACATGTGAATGAATATCATTGATAATCCTTTTCCTCTTATAAGTACATTTTATCTTCTGGCATTGAACATTTATGTAGAAAAGTTTTTTTTAATAAGTCCCTGTCCTCTTGGATCTTCAAGTCTTTATTTTATAATACAGCTCTCTCCCTAAAGGTATTTCTTTTTCAGTATAGGTTGAAGTAAACTTGGCCTTAATATTTAATATTGGAAAGCAAATTCGGCTAAGTTGCAAAGTCCTTTAGTTGGTCAAATCTGAAAAGAAGGTAATATGTAACATTTGGAGACCAAGATTTAGGAAAAATCAATGTGTTAGAGATTTTAAATTTTGTTATATAGGAACAGTGGTGGGAATGTAGACCAAAGATTACGATAGCAAAATTTAAATTTATTCACTGAGGATAAATAATTTGACAAAACCAGGAAAAAAAAATATTTTGCTTATATAGCTAATTTTATATTTAGGTTTCATATGCATTTTCTTTTGTTACCAAATTTGTCTCCTTTGTGGGTTAACCGATAAAAAAGTCACCATGTTTTACTTTATTTTTTATTTTATTTTATTTTTTAGTTAGGTATTTTATTTATTTTTCTATTTTTTTTTTCCTATTTCAGAATATTACGGGAATACAAATACTTTGGTCACATATATTGCCTTTACGTCGCCCCAGTGAAAGCTACAAATGTGCCCATCCCCCAGACAGTGTACACCGCACCACACCCATGAGGTGTGAATTTACCCATCCCCTCTTCCCCCCACCTACCTGCCCAATCCCCAATGAATGTTACTTCCATATGTGCATATAAGTATTGATCGATTAGTACCAATTTAATGGTGTATGTAGAAAAGTTTGAGTCCAACATGATGCTTTTCCTCTTCTTGAAAGTTATTTGCTTTTCCTTTCCTTGATGCTCAATGGAGTCTTCTTTAGGATTGAAATTTACCATAATATGACTTAGTATTAATAACTGGGAATTGGTTTCTCTTGGAACATTTTGTACACTTTCTATCTGCAGATTCTAGTTTTTCTTTGTTCAGAAAAATTTCCATGTCATTATTTTTTTTTCAATTCTTGTATTGTATACCTTAATATAAGGAAAACTATTCCAAAAAATTGTTTGCCAGAAAGTTGTCTTGCCTTATAAACTAGTTCTTCATTAGGAAGTCTCTCATAAAGTGTGCTTTCAAGAAATTTTAATACATTAAATAACAAAATGTTTTTGGGGAAGATAACTTCATTGAGTTTTGGATGCTTATAGAGGTCTTCAGGCAGAATCAGTTTAAAGGGGAGGCATCAAAGGGACTTAATATTGCTGTTGTAATTGCAGATATTAATACCATTGTAAGCCTTCTAAAGTCATTTAAAGGACAGTATGGTAATGTTGTGACAACCATGCATATAGCCCTCCAGGATGATTTTTTAAAGTCCCAGTATTCTGCATATGTGAATTAGCATATGGGAAATAAATTTCAATGACAACCTAAACGGATTAAAAATTGCTTTCTTTCAGTTAACTTAAAAGGAAATGAAGATCCCATGTACAATCCTGGGAAAATCTGATAGCTGAATCGGTAAAACACACTGATTTCAATCTACATGTGAAGAGTTTGGATAAAATTATTTCATAAAACATGAGAGCGGGAGAAAAAATATTTCCAAATATATATAATTTAAAATGTAAATGTATACTTAGAATATAATATTAAATATTATAATTATACATCTGACTATTTCATCTGCATCCCTAACATTTATAAGTACATGTAGGTAAAAATTTTGATTTTATCGTTGGGAAAATAGGGGATTGTCTTGTATCACTGTATATTTGGGCATATATTTATATCTGGTATACATTTTTATTTTCTCTACTTCTGTTCATATATCATTCTCTATTTTTGGTTGTGTATAGCTGTCATCTTCTAATCGCTTGTATTTTTGCTTTTATTTTTTTCTCTTAAATTTGTTTTATTTCTTACTGTGTTGAAAGTAGTTTTTATATCTTTAATGGAAACTTTTGAATCTTGTGTATTGGGATAGGGTTTAGCATTCTGCTTGTTCCCTATTGCTGCTGCCAGAGTCTACCTACTTGAAGAAAGCTTTTCTTGGAAGCTAAATTTTGATTGCTTTTGGCTTCAAGTAACAGAAAATCTGACCAATTTTAACTTAAGGAAGGAAGATATTCTCTTTCCTAACAAGAAGTCTTTTTTCTTTCTTTCTTCTTCTTCTTTTTTTTTTTAGAAGTCTTAAAATAAGCAAACCTGTAACAGGGCATATATGGCAGCTCAACAGTGTCATCAAGGTCTAGGCTCTTTCTGTCATTCTTCTCTGACATCTTTAGTATGTAAGTTTTTCAGCCTAATGTTTTTCACCTTGTGCCAAGATGACTCTTGCAACTTAGGCTCATGTCTGCAAGGGCAAAAGAAGGGGGAAATGGTGGCATCAGCAACTCTTGTCTTGAGTCTATTCTTTTAATCAGAAAAGCAAGTGCTTCCTCAGAAGCCACTCTGCAGAGTTCCTCTTAATCTTATTGGCCAAACTGGGTCCGATGACCACCTCTAACTACAGGTCAATGTAGGAATCAGAACCTTTGCCTGTTTTGTGCTGTTTTTTAGCTTTTAGAGTGAGAGGTGGTGAAGGGAGAAGGGTGTTAGAATTGGCTGTTGGGTTAGCCAGCCAACAGTACGTGCTTTGCTGAGTGGTTGTAACTCACATCCTCATTACTATTTTTCTGTTAAACTCTTGATGATTCTCTAACATGCATTATAGTCTTTTTGCCCTAACTTCAAGCAATTTTTAGGTGATAGTTGTTTTTGTTTTTTGGAAGGTCTTTGCCATTAGTGTGCAGGCCAATTGGTGATAAGGATACTAGTGTCTTACATTTTTTTATTCCTAGAATCTTGTGCAAAGTGCCTGGCACATAATTGGTGCTCGAGTGTTTGAATGATTGAAGGAATACAAAATGGATTAATGCTTCCCTTGCATAGAAAAGACTTTCCTATTAACCTTACATTTTAAATAAGTATCCCAAAATAAATAATAATGTCTAGGCAGCAGAAAGCATTACGTAGCGCACGTACTGCAGCTCAGACATTTCACATCTAGGATTGCTTCTCCATCCCTGTCTCAGGTCCTGTCTAACTTCCTCCCCACCCCTATCTCATTCATATCCACAGTTTTTGTTTTTCTATTTGGATGGTTTTCTTTATCTTTTGTTACATGCATATGGTACAAAATTAAACTGTTACAAGACAGTAAAAAATTTGTCTTTTTCCTCCTGTCTTTGAGCCATGTATGCTTCTTTCTTGGACTGATAACCACTGTCTTGTATTTCCTTCCAGAAATAGTCTAAGCATTAACAAGCATACTTAAATGATAGCATACTATATGCATTTTTTTGCTTTTTGTTTCTTATACTACATATGGTAACATCTTATGTATGTATTTTTTATAAATAGTGAATTATACAATTTCCAGAGGTTTTTTTTTTTTTTTCACCTTGTAATTTCTCACATTGTATTTGGATGTTCTTTTCATGTCCATCATAAAGGGCCCTACAGATTCTTAGTTAGCTTAATCGCATAGGTTCCTAATCCCAAAGAGACATTACAAGCAGTGTGTCAGAAGAGGAAATACAGATCAGGAGTGACAAGAAAACCACCATGAGGTGTAAGAAATAAGTACTGCTGGAAATAAGGTCACAGCGCAGATAGTAGAAGTAAGAATTGGGAAAACTGTTCTTTGAATTGTGACAGTCTCACTAGTATGTAGTGGTTCAGTAAACGTTTGAAGTGATACTGATCATTCTTCCTAACTTGAGAAGAAGGAAAGGGTGGAGAGAATGATTAGAAGTGTCCTTCAAGTCCTTTCTACCCGTGAGAAGAGGCATAGAAGTCCCTCTCTCCGTGAACTGAAACATAAAGGTAAAAGGGGCAGTTGCCCCATCTTCATGTTGATTCACAAATTATATACAATATTTTAAAAAAGAAAGTAAAATCAAAGAAACCTTTAAGAGAGTAGAGACTGTGTCCTATTCACTGTTGAATCCTCATAGTTTATCACCGCATTTATTATATTTGTTTAATAAATAATTGATTCAAGTAGATAAAACAAAGTTGAAAATTAATGGTCAGTTGGAAACTAAGGTTTCCTATCTCTGACATACTTATATATGACATTTAAGAAAACGTATCTGTTGAATGAAATCAAGTGTATCTGTCTACATTTTGTCTATATTCCAGAGCTGTGTAGGTCAGTGTGAACACTGCTGTCCAATAGGGTAGTGTATTCTTGGTGGAGAAACCATTAGTGATGGAGCTGCCTGCTAACCTGTCATTGCACCGTCTGTGCACCCAGTGCACCTTGGCTTTGTTCCCTAGTTCTTTCGAATGTGGTCCTGTTTTTTGTTTAGCTGATGCTGTTTAGTAAAACTTTCAGTACCTTTAATTCAGCTATGCTTTTGATATACCTTTTTTAAAATGGAGTGTAACGTTATATTTTGTAGAAAATGGCTCTCTCTACATCGTGATGGATTACTGTGAAGGAGGGGATCTGTTTAAACGAATAAATGCTCAGAAAGGCATTTTGTTTCAAGAGGATCAGGTAAGTTAGCATGTAGGAGATGACTTACTGCCTTACTGAGAAGTAGTTAAAAGTTTGTTTACTTATATGTGTATTTTAAACTACAAATGCTACTTATAATTACTAGAGCAGTTTAGTATCATATCTGATATCTTAGTCAAGTTTCTATCTAATTAGCTCTCACCTTTGTTCAGTTCCCCATCTCACTTCCAGTCTGTAGTAATATATTGTTATTTGTGTGATATATGTTATATCCAGTGTGTGTGCATATATATGTCTATGGATATAACTTAATTTTGCATTATAACTGGTTAATTATTCTATATCCTGTCAATCTTGCTTACTGCTGCCAAACAATATCTTCCTAAATTGTGGCTTTGCCAGTTAACTCCAGCTCTAAAAGCCTTGCATTGGCAACTACACTAAGTCTAATTTCTGTTTTGATTTCAAAGATCTCTGAAATACAACACTACCCTACCTTAGCAGCCTTATTTTTTTCATTATTCCCTAATCTACACCTCTCTTCATTTATTTTAATGGATATTTATTGAGCATGTACTTTGTGTTAGGCACTGGGCCACATTTTTGTACATCTCATTCTCCTTCCTGTGTATTTATTCTGATTATTTTATTTTGGTAATACTTTCTCCCCAACTCTCTATGTTATACAATTGTTTAAAAAAATTCAAGTCCTAGAGTCTTTAAATTTTTGATAACTAATCTGTAATCTTTTCTCTCTTTAAATTCTTAATGCATTTCTCATTATCACCCATTCTTAATATTGCCTACTTTTACATAGGGAAATGCAGGAGCACAGTTCTAGGAGTGTTGTATTTGTTGTCTCTTTTAATTCTTATAACTCCATGAATTGGTGTAGTTTTTTCTATGTAATAGATAAGGAATCTAAGAAAGGTTAAGTAACTTGCCCGAAATGACATAGTCAGTGTCACTTTCCTCTCTATAATTACTGGTTTACTTACCCATCTCCCTCAATAGTCTTTGATAGGAGCTGACAAACAATGGCCTGTGAACCAAATTCAGCCACTATCTCTGTAAATAAAGTTTTATTAGAACACAGCTAAACTTATTTGTTTGGGTATAATCTATGGCTGTTTTGTGATACAGTAGAAGAGTTGAGACAGAGACCTGCAAAGCTTAATCTATTTACTGTCTTGGCCATGATTTGCTGACCCCTGGTCTATGAGCTCTTTTATTAACTTTTTTTGCCAGTGCCTGCACATGTCTGTACATTGTTGGTGCTAAATACATTTTATCAAGTTAAAAAGAAGTACAGGTATAGGAAATATGGTAATGAAAGAACCCTATCTGTGAAATGAGGTATGGGTGATTTTTACTGGTAGTCTTCATGATAATAAGACTCAACCAAGCTTAATTTTCATCTCCTTTTTGTACTGTTTCCTGACCCCTCCCTGGTTAAATTAATTGCTCTCTTGTCATACATATATCTGTTATAAAACTTATGCATTTATTATAGGTATTTGTTTATGAATTTATTTCTACCACTAAATGAACTTCTGAAAGTCAGAGAACTGTATTTTGTTTTTCTACTTAAAACACCTTGTGTGAATATGGAAAGGAACTTAAAATTTTATGCAGTCTTCTCTTCTAAATATCTATAGAACTGAACGGAGAAAGTTTTTTTTTAAAGAAAATTATTTTAAAAATTAATTTTAGATTATTTTAAATGTAATATTCTTTTTCTAAAAAACTACTAAAAAACAGATAGAGTAAAAAGTACAGCTGTTATCTTTCATTCCATCTTCTGCAAATCCATGTCCCTGAGGTAAACAATATTAACTGGTGGCTATCCTTCTCTATGCTTGCTTTCTTCATTTCTCTTTCCTTCCTGCACACAAACATGATTATATAGAGTTAATAGTTTGTATATGTAGGTATATTTTGTGTATGTGTTTTTTGGCCTTTTTTTCCTCCATAATTTGCCTTTTCAATCTATTTTCCATTTCTTATTTTGGCTGCCAGTATTTTTCTCAGTGATTTGGAAGAACTTTTACATATTTGAGAATTAGCAATCTACCAATTATGCTGCAGATATTTTCTCAAATTATTATTAAACTTCATTATATATTTTGCCATGCAAATGTTGCCAGGAGTTAGCCATGCTTCCAGGAAAAACAGGTCCCAGGCAGGATTATTGCAAGAGATTTGGAAATAATAGAGAAATAATAAAGAATAGAGAAATAACCGAGACAAGGGGAGACAAAAGTATAGTTTATAAAGATGGGGGAGTCAGGGGTCCTCCAGCATTCCTGTGAGCTGTGAGGCCCTGAGTGAAATCCCAAGTCAGTATTTATTGGTGCAGCGATTAGTTGCCAGTGGTTACAGATTTACATAATAATAGATCATTTATTTAGGTTTTAAGTCTCCCCAAAAGTTTCTAGAGATCCCTTAATTAATTCTATCTATGTGAGCAAACGGTTATGAAATTTTTCTAAGATAAACTTCTAAGTCTTAAGATAAAATTATCAATTAGCAAAAAGGCTGAACAGAAACATAGAGGCTGTATATTTATCTAGTTTCTTGTTGATTGAGACAAGTGGTCAGGAGTGAAGCAAGAACTGTTCCTGAGGCCAATTGTCTCTAGCTGCAGGTGACCGCTGGGTGGGCATTCTTTGATCAGTTCTCAACCTGTGACCCCATGCCGAGCCCTGCGGTGTCGCCTTGCAAACACTTCAGGCTTCAGATTGGTGAGATGCCCTCCTGTGGCGAGGCAGCTTTTGATCTGTGAAGTAACACGTTCACATATTCCTTCAAGGCAAAGCCCTGCAAAACTCCTGAAATCTTTTATGTCTTTATCTTCCAACAGATGTTTTAAGTTTTATGTAGTCAACTTCATCAGTCTTTTTCTTGTGACTTGAGGGTTTTGTTTCTTGTTTTGAAAGTCCTGGTTCAAAGATTGCAGAAAATTAACATATCTTTGCTTTAATTATTTTATGGATTAATTTTTTATGTTTAAAAATACCATCCACTTGGAATTATTTTGGTGTTAGGAGTGAGATTAGACGTCTTTTTACTTGTAAGCAGCCAATTCCAAAGTGAGTGTTTATATAGTGAATGTGGAAAGAGAAGAAAATCAGAGATATTTTCCAGTTTTTCAGCCTGATTTTTATTTATATTTAAAGAAAGCATTATAGAAAAAAAGATATATTTAAAACAAAGAGGAATCACTCAGCATCATACTATTATAAAATATAAATTATTTTCACTTTTCACTCTCAGAGTTTCTTTCCATATTTATATTGGTTTATAAGTGATGACTCAGTAGCAGTCTCTTACATTTTAGATTTAGTATGTGCTCTGTACATATTGTGTGTCAGTTGGCTTAAATATCTATTTGATGATAGTGAGTACAAAATGAAAAGAAATGCAACCTAAAAATTTTTAAGGATTTAGTTCCCCTTAACCCAAAATTGTCCTGAATTCTTTTAATGGTCAAGGAAAGACTACTGTGAAATGTAAATTTTGAAAGAAATGACAGATCTGATTTTTATTCCTAGATTTTAGACTGGTTTGTACAGATATGTTTGGCCCTGAAACATGTGCATGATAGAAAAATTCTTCATCGAGACATAAAATCACAGGTATGTTATTCTGTCAGCAGTAACTTCTAAATGGATAAGGACATGGAGCCCTCATTGTCTTGAGCCACAAATTTTGAACCTGATTATGTGTGCATCAGATTATGTCTGCTCCCTGTACTCTTATCCTAGAAATCCTCTTCATCTGCATCCTGTGTTAGATCTGCTTACTTCCTATACTCAAAAATTATTTCCCTCAGCTCCCACTCTCTAAAAATTCCAGAACATTTTTATCACTCCAAAAAGAAACCCTGTACCCATTATAGTCATTTCCCATTCCTCCTCCACCTAGACCCTGGCAACCACTAAATCTACTTTCTGTCTATATGGATGTACCTATTCTGGACATTTTATATAAATGAAAACCATACAATATGTTCCTTTTGCCCATTTCTAAATTAGGTTATTTGTCTTTTTGCTGTTGTTGGCTTATAAGAGTTCTTTTTCTTAATACAAGTCCCTTGTCAGATATATGATTTGCAAATATTTTCTCCCATTCTGTGGGTTGTCTATTTTCTTGATAGTGTTCTTTGATGCACAAGTTTTTAATTTTGGTGAATTCTAATTTATCTATTTTTATTCTTTTTTGCCTGTGTTTTTAGTGTCATAGCTAAGAAACTATTGCCTAACCCAAGGGCATGAAGGTTTACTTCCTCTAGGAGTTTTATATTTTAGTTCTTATATTTAGATCTAGAATCCATTTTGAGTTCATTTTTGTGTATGGTTTGAGGTAGGGAAGTACATTTATTCTTTTTCATGTGGATATCCAGCCATTCCAGCATTAGTTTTTAATTGGATTGATTTTGTTAAAAACTGTTGTTGGCTCACACCTGGACTGTAACAATATTTCTAGGGGTTTTTTTCCTGTCTTTTACAGAACATATTTTTAACCAAAGATGGAACAGTACAACTTGGAGATTTTGGAATTGCTAGAGTTCTTAATAGGTAACATATCAGTTTTAAAATATGTTTTGATATAATGTCTTCAGTGAAACTTTAGTCTATGATGATGTACATGTGATCATTTATAATATCTTTGAATATATTCGTATGTCACTTAAAACGAGGATACTTTCTGAAAAATGCATCATTAGGTGATTTCATGGTGCAGAAATCATAGAGTGTACTTAGCATACTTACACAAACCTATCCAGTGTAACCTACTACATGCCTAGGCTATGTGATATAGCCTGTTGTTCCTAGACTACAAACATGTACAGCATGTTACTATAGTAAATACTGTAAACAGTTGTGATACATGGTAAGCATTTGTGTATCTAAACGTAGAAAGAATAGAGTAAAAATATGGTATGAAAGATAGAAAATGGTACATCTACTATATAGAGCACTTACCATGAATGGAGCTTACAGGACTGGAAGTTGCTCTGGGTGAGTCAAGTGGTGCATGAATGTGAAGGACATTAGTATACGCTACTGTGGACTTTATAAATACTGTACACTTAGGCTACATTAAATTTATTAAAAAATAAAGTAATTGCATTACAACATTATGACAACCATGATGTCACTAGATAATAGGAATATTTCAGCTCCATTACAATCTTATGGAACTGCTGTATTATATGCATGTCTGTCATTGACCGAAACATTATTACATGGTACATGATTGTATCTTAAGCTTCTCCAATAATTTTCTTTCTGTTCTAGTACTGTAGAGCTGGCTCGCACTTGTATAGGGACTCCATACTACTTGTCACCTGAAATCTGTGAAAACAAACCTTATAATAATAAAAGGTATTTAAAATTATGTTCATTATATGATATATTTCCTTTAAATCTGTTATAACTATATTAACCTTCAGGATATAATTTTTCTAAAATCAATAATACACATGTATACATATATATATTTTTTTTTAATGAGGGGAATTGTAAGAAGGCTATTTGACTACCTTGCTGAAGGAACTATAGAATCACTTTATTATGTAAGTTATACTTGAAAATAGAGTGCTTTCTTTTTGGTCTTTTTGTAATAGTACCTCCTATTGAATTATTGCTAATATTTATTGAACACTTACTTTATGCCAGGCACTGTTTTGAATTCTATGTATTAACTCTTAATCTTCACAATAATTTTGTGAGATGTAGGTGTTAATCATCCCTCCTTCCTTACAAATAAACCAAATGCAGAGAGAGGTAAAGTAACTTTTTTGAAATCCTTCAGCCTAGTAAGTGGGAGATCCAGTATCCAAACGAGTCATCTGTCTTCCAAGCCCATATTCCTAATCCCTGAGCTGTGCTGTGGCTAACATTGTGTAATATGTGGTCAGGAAGAATAGTCTTGCCACTGAATTCCAGCTACCCTTTATTTTCTCTCCCTCTTTCTAATTGAAAAATCCCAACCAAGAAACATTGGTCGGTTGGCTATTGAAGATTTCTTTCAGATTTAATTTTAGCAAATTAATATTGTTTTCATGTTCATTAAAACAGTATTTTGTTTTTATAATATTTTTAAAAATCATGGTATTTTGCAAATAATTGAAAAAAGCAGTTTGACTTTTGGGAAATAAAAATAACTACAGAGAATGTACATGAAATTTTTTGATATTCTTTTAAATATTAAATTTCTTTAATAAAACTTTAAAACAATTACTTGGGCAACTATTTTCCTAATCTGACATCTGCTTTTGTCATTTGATTGTGGTTGAAATTTTGAGTTTTCCTTTAAAAGGAAATGTTTTATGTAGCACATCTTTTTCTAAAACATTTTCTTGCCATTTATGTTTCCTTTAAATGAAAAATTTTTTAAGTACTTTCTGATACTTAGAGGATATTTCTCATTTTTGTCTCTTCTAGTGACATTTGGGCTCTTGGGTGTGTCCTTTATGAGATGTGTACACTTAAACATGCAGTGAGTAGAAGTTTCTGAGATCTTAAAAAATTTTGTCAAAAGTGATTGTAATGTTTCTATTATTTTTTAAATTTTATCATGTTGTAGATGAGTCTCTTATACTAGAAATTCTTCTCTAAGTCAGTTTTTAAATTTCTCATCTTTACTGAAGTGTAAATTGATTTTCCCTTAATATATATGCTTATGTAATATATTTATTTTATATGTCATACTTTTTCCAGAAAATTATTTCTAATGACAGAAATACATTTTGCTCTTTTCTTTTTTTTTTTTTTTTTTGAGACAAAGTCTCACTCTCTTGTCTGGGCTAGAGTGCCATGGCGTCAGCTTAGCTCACAGCAACCTCAGACTCCTGGCTCAAGCAATCCTCCTGCCTCAGCCCCCGAGTAGCTGGGATTACAGGCATGCACCACCATGCCCGGCTAATTTTTTCTATATATTTTTAGTTGGCCAATTAATTTCTTTCTATTTTTAGTAGAGACGGGGTCTCACTCTTGCTCAGGCTGGTCTCGAACTCCTGACCTTGAGCAATCCTCCCGCCTTGGCCTCCCAGAGTGCTAGGATTACAGGCGTGAGCCACCATCCCTGGCCTCTTTTCTTAGTGTTAAATTCATTTACATGGTTTTGATATTTTAGCTTTACAAATTTTATTAGTTTCACTTTAGCAAATTCTCTAAAACACCCAAGTTATTTAAATTTGGAATTGAAGTTATTTAAAGAACTTCCAACATACTCATTGAAGGATTTTATCAATTTAAATACTCAATTCTTTAGAGTATTTAAAATGTTTACTTTGGAGACTTTTTTGAAATAACATTTAACATACCAAAAAGGAAGAGTACTTGTCCTAAATAGGTTTACAAAAAAAAAAGCATTTTTGAAATGGGAAGTGATTAAGATGTTTCCCCCACTGATTAAACAATGATGTATTTTTATTACATAAAACTTCAGAAAATACATAAAAAATATAAAGAAGTGAATAAATATCACAAGCAATTCTTTCAATCAATAACAATTACCTATAATATTTTGTTGTTCCCCTCTAGGCTTTATTGTATTAAATAGATTAATTTATAAAATGAATTTAGCTTTTTTTCTCTCCCAAAGTTTGATTATACTTTATAAGCAGTTTCGTAGCCTGCTTTTATTGCTTGATATTATTTGGGGAGTATTTTTCCTTGTCATTCTTTTTAATGGTTGCATATTCTTCTCTTTTGCCTTAGATTTTTAATTTTAAGGAAAAAAGAATAGGCTGCTAACGTGATGTGGGATGGTGGTTATTAGATATGTATTTAAAGGAATTGATCAGTTTTTGTGACACAGTCATTTTAGGTTTAAACCAGTGGCAATGTTTTTGTTGTTTTTTAAAAAAATCTTTTCATCTACGTTGTTCTTTCACCATTGCTCCTGTGTTTTGGAATTGTTTACTCTTAAGTAACATGTGTTTTAAGACATATGAAATTAAGTAATTTACCAACCATCTTTTTGTGAAAATCATGTCAGTTGAGAGAAAAATACAGGAAAGCAGGCCTTTTTTTTGAGACAGAGTCTTCTCTGTCACCCAGGGTAAAGTGCAGTGGGTTCAGCCTAGCTCACAGCAACCTCAGACTCCTGGGCTCAAGGATCTTCCTGCCTCAGCCTCCCTATTAGATGGGATTACAGGCATGCGCCACCATGCCCAGCTAATTTTTTTTCTATATATTTTTAGTTGGCCAATTGATTTATTTCTATTTTTAGTAGAGACGGGGTCTTGCTCTTGCTCAGGCTGGCGATCCTCCCGCCTCGGCCTCCCAGAGTACTAGGATTATAGGATTACAGGCATGAGCCACCACGCCCGGCCCACTCTTTGAAATACATTTATAACCAAGTAAACTTTTCTCTAGTGAACATAGTCTGATTAAATGATTTAAAAGAGCATTGTGTTTCTATTCTATGTTGATAGGAAAAGAACTGTTGATGTTTCTTATTGCTGATATTCCCAATTTCAGTTTGTATATGTTTCATATATGTTGATTTATTTTCTGGATTTTAGTTTGAAGCTGGCAGCATGAAAAACCTGGTGCTGAAGATAATATCTGGATCTTTCCCACCGGTGTCTTTGCATTATTCCTATGATCTCCGCAGTTTGCTCTCTCAGTTATTTAAGAGAAATCCTAGGGATAGACCATCAGTCAACTCCATATTGGAGAAAGGTTTTATAGCCAAACGCATTGAAAAGTTTCTCTCCCCTCAGGTATGTTGTTTTCTGTTACAATTAGACAGTGGGGTTATGTTGCTTACCTAGGACGTACCCTCCGTTTTAAGGAGAATACGTCAGAACGTTGGGGGAATGGTGTGCCCTTGTCAGACCACACTGGTATCACCTTCCTTTCCATTCTTACATGACTTTTTCTTCCTATTTTCTTTCCAGCTGTGCATCATTTCTGTGTTCTTTGGATTTGTTTGTTTGTTTTTGAAACAGTCTCATTCTCTTGCCTGGGCTAGAGTGCAGTTGCATCATACTAGCTCAGAGAAATCTCAAACTCCTAGGCTCAAGCCATCCTTCTGCCTCAGCCTCCCGAGTAGCTGGGACTACGGGCATGCACCACCACACCTGGCTAATTTTTCTATTTTTGGTAGAAATGGGGTCTCTTGCTCAGGCTGGTCTTGAACTCCTGACCTTAGGTGATTCTCCCGCCTCACTTCTCAGAGTGCTAGGATTGCAGGTGTGAGCCACCATACCCAGTGTTCTTGGATTTCTAACTGTAAGATTATTAAACCTTTCTGTTCTTCACTTTCCCCACCTGTGAGCAATGGGATTATAAATGTATCCATATCCTAAGGTTGTTATGAGAATTAGGTGATAATGCACATATAGTGCTTAATGTCTAGCACATAAGTGCTCAAAATATTCACTATAGTAAATGTCATCAACATCAATTTATTATACTAATAGAAATATATTATCAACATAATTTATATAATTATATTCTATTTGATAGGAAATGACTGGAAATAATTTATGTGTATGTATACTGGATTGTTGACTCATGATTTTTCCTCTGGTGCTCACATCCCGGTGCATAATAAATATTGAGTTGAATTGAATTTTAGCTTGACAGAATTTATAAAACAATCTATATCAAATCAGTTGGTATAAGTTATTTATAAAAATGTGATCACCTGAAGTTGGAATTATTTTACTTTTCATGTTGAGTGTGGCCTTTGTTTATTTGAATAATGACTATTAAACTCTTCTGTAAATAAGATATCTAGCAAAATCATAGTTTTATTACTTTTTAAGTATCATATATCCTTCTGGCTTAATTCATGTGAACAAATACTCTTCAAAAAACAGAGATGTGGATTTAACTATTACTACCAGGAGAATGTGTTAGTAAGCAAGAATGCCAATTGAAATTTGAAGGTCAAATTGAATAGGACTTGTATAGGACATAACAACAACCTGTGAAATGTGGGTGTTTTACAAGATGCCTTTGTTGTAGTTAGCATTTGTGAGGACAGTTTTGGTTTTTTGGCAGCTACTAGAGAAGAAACAATGACTTCATTTAGTCTTGCTGAGTTTCTTCCCCCCATACCAGTAGTTAGGACATTCAGTCTCAAGGGTGAAGTACTGGAATTCAATTAGCTGGCAGTGAAAGAGAAGATACTATAGCCTGAAATACACAACACTTACAATAAGGAAAGAAAAGGGGGTGGATGATGGTTATTAACAAATGGAGTATTTGACATTACATGTTTAATATATACATAGACCCTTCTTGTTTCTATTTAAACACCACTTAGATTTCATTCTTCATGGAAACCTTTAATTTTTGTTCTTCAGTTTTATTTTCTACTCCATATCACTTGTTCAGTATTCAAGTGAGAAAGTTTATGATACCCCTTTAAGGCTATAACTTTGAAACAGTTTGTGAGCTTTACCACAACATATGCACTATTATTTCCAGTATCACTATAATCCTTCACATAGTTTTGATTTTTAATACCTAAATTCTCTCAGTGCTGTCACCTAAGGTTGATAGGGTGTAGTTTTCAGTCTTGCACACCCTGGCAACTTCTTCCTAGATGTGGCTTGACAAATCATGGATAAGTTCTGATTCATTAGGAATGTAGGTGCTGTCCAGTGGAGCAACAGTCTGATGATCAAAATGTCCTATATCTGCATTGCCCAATATTGTAGCCACTAGCCACATGGATTAGTGGGCACTTGAAATGTGGCTGGTATGACCGAGGAGCTGAATTTCTATATATGTTATTTATTTTTATTTTTATTTTTTTTGAGACAGAGTCTCACTCTGTTAACTGTCTTAGAGTGCCATGGCATCAGCCTAGCTCACAGCAACCTCAGACTCCTGGGCTCAGGTGATCCTCCTGCCTCAGCCTCCCAAGTAGCTGGGACTACAGGTATGCGCCACCATGCCTGGCTATTTTTTTCTATTTTTTAGTAGAGACGGGGTCTCGCTCTTGCTCAGGCTGGTCTTGAACTCCTGAGCTCAAATGATCCGCCCACCTCGGCCTCCCAGAGTGCTAGGATTACAGGCGTGAGCCACCACGCCAGCCTATTATTTGTTTTTAATTTTAATTCATATAGCCATGTATATGAGTAATGGTGACTATGTTGGACAGCACATATATGAACAGCACAGAATAGAGATTTCAGAATCTTCTTGGATACTACATGCCCTATCTCTCAGTTCATATGAGCATCAACACAGGCAAAAAGAAAGACTCATACTTAAACAGTAGAAGAAAGTATTCAATTTTAGGACAAACTGAAGATCATAAGCCACCTGTTTTCTTCCAAGAAAAAGAAGTGGAAAAAATGCATGTGTTCGGAAGAGAAAACACATTCCCGTGGTAGCTCTGAGCTGCCTTTGAGCCAGACTTTCACTTACGAGGTACAGCCTTTAGTGCAGTGGTTCACAAACTTAAGCACACATCACAATCACCTGGAGGGCATCACTGGGTCCCACCACCACGATCTCTGTTTTAGTAACTCTGAGGTGGAGCCTGACAGTTCGCATGTATAGTAAGTTCTAGGCGATGCTGACACTGTTGGTAGGAGACTTTTGAGAACTCTGTGGTAGGAGTCTCCTTAATGGGAAAGAAAACCATCTCAGGTCATGGATTTTTGCCTATTTGGAGTGTCTGGTCCACTGTTACTGTAGGAATATTCTCCCACCAGGCTTTAGTTTTTTTGAAAAAAAGAGAAAACCCACTTGCCTTTTTTTCTCACCCAGTAAGAAAAAAGCAAGCTTAATCTAAGTTAACTCTGTTGGTATCATGATTTTGTACTTAGGGACAAAAATAGAGTAAGTTACTTGCAGGAAATGTAAATGATTTTTGCTTCTCAAAATATGTTTACAAATGCTGAGGAATAAGTAATGGAGTGTTTACAGTAATATTAAAAGGAGAAATTTGTTATATGAGGGTATTCAAGTATTTATCTAATAACATGTTAACAGTTATGAGTGTGAACTCATTGGAGATGCTGAGAGGATTCAGAGTAAAGTTAAAACAACTCAGAGAGTTACTCTGAGAAAGCTTCTTTTGATAATGAAGTTATTCTTCAGTAGTTTTGAAGTAAATGAAGGATATGGACGCACACAGTATATAAAGGTTATTCCAGATAAGTAGTGTTAAATTGCTGAGATATGGAACAGGCAAGTAGTGTATGGGGCCTGCATGGTCCATTAAAGTAATTTAAGAAGCAAGCATGTCTAGGGAAGTAATATAAATAAATTGGTAAGATTGGGAAGGAGTTAGCATGAGAAGGATTTGCTGAATGGATTACTTGGTTTTAATTAGTACAGTTTATTTGACAGCATAATTATGACTCAAAGAGGAAAAAAATATTCTGATTAATTGGTAGGTTTTTTTATTTTGGAAATTTAACATCTTTCCTAACTTTTTTTTCTTTTAATCTAAGCTTATTGCAGAAGAATTTTGTCCAAAAACATTTTCAAAGTTTGGAGCACAGCCTATACCAGGTAAATGAAATCTAATATGAGGCTTTTCATCTGTTTGCAATCATCAGGTCTAATTATACTGTAAATATATGTAGATATAATAAGTTGGGATAATTGTAGGATAAATTTAATCCAGAGGACATGCATCTTAGAATTATGTATGATATATGGCAATATACAACACTTTCTGATAAATTAATAACAAAATTTTTATATCCATCTTATTTAAAAGAAATCTGGCTTGAAATCTTATATCTTTATTAGCTGATATTTTGAGAACATTGTTATAGAATTAGAAAATGTCCAAATTAGCTGTAAATCTTTACAGAATATTTTTCTTTGAGAAATATATCATATTCTAAAATTTTACAAAGTAAATTAATGTGGAGTCAAGCACTTTATCAAGGACAAGTTTTCTTTGAAATAATGTGACCAGTGGCACTAGAATATTTGGAGATGTGGTTATATACTATATGTATATATATACATGTATCTGTGTGAGAGAGAAATTATTATTTTTGCATAAAATGATTTCAGGATGAATTTCTAAAATCAGTGGAAGTTATTTAATTTGTGAAGAGTGTATTTTTCAAACATAATGCTTTGCATGTTCTCCATTTTGAATTTGAGTAAATTAATAAAAATAAACACTACATCATAAAAATGAGTCCATCTAAACTGGAAGTGGTATGGCAGTGTTTTCTTAGGAAGGCAAACTGCACTTAGCCCTTCCTAAAGACCGTAGACTCATCTTCTCCTTGTGCGGAGGCCATTAGTCCATGAGAAATCAGCTCGCTGTGAACAAACTTCACAAGAGACTGAGACACACAGCAGAATCAGCATGATCTCTCCAGGCAGTCCAGCTTTATAAGAAGTCAAATGGTAATCAAAGCCTCTTTGTGACAAAAGCCAAAAACACCCACTGTCAGCACGTTCTTTCCATGTGGATACATCTACATAGGAATTAGAAAGTTATTTGTGGTAAGAGGAATTGGATGAATGAAATGTTTAATAGCATGGAGCAAAAATAGAAGTGGAATTGCTGATGGGTCTGTAATTACTTTGTGGCCTCCAGCTCCCCACATTAAACTTCATACTACAGGTAGCCTTGTCTGAGCTTGACAAATGCCCAAAAATCAGATGAGTAATTCTCCCTCTTCTCTGTAAAGTGGATGGGAACTATTCATATCTGTCTCTTAGGAATCTTAATTTTTATGCTTTTGTGCCTCTTGTCCCTTTTCTGGGATACACAGTATATCTTAGGTTATATTAATACATTTAGCCAGGTGACAGTATTGTTACTTTGTATATATGAGTTCTATATTGAATATATTATATGTATATTATATACAGAATATATGTTCATATTAATATAGAATATATACACATATTGACTATATTGAATACATTTTATATATGAATTCTATATTGGATCACACAGTTGAACTCTCAAAGAGAAATTTTTTCCCTCACACTTCCTAGTTCCTGAGTCAAGATACAGTTGGAGTACGTGTTTGGAAAACCTTACCTTATAACACTATATCCTGTGTATCATATGTCATCAACACAAATTACTTCTGCATCTCTAAAATGCCAGTCAAATGGCTAATATTATTTTTATTTTTATAAGAGTTTACTAAATTATTTTAAAAATGCATTCATTATAAAAATTTTTAAAAGAAAATATTACCCCAATTTTAACATACACATATTTGATCAATTTTTTTCTGTGATAACATATGCATAATGACTGAAAATTGGGATTGTGTTATAAACAAAGTTTTATTTCTTTTAATTCATGCTATTATATAAGTAATACAATTACATTTTCTTTGAAGAACTGCATTTAATGGTAGTATTTCATTGTGAGCTACCAGTTAAGATTTTTTTTCTCTTTTCTTCTCTTGAAAAGGAAGAATACTTGTTAGAAGAGATTGATTTAAATTGAATTAACATATGATAAAATCCTGAGCTAGAGAGCAGGCTGGAAGAGGAAGAAAGCTAGCTGCTACTCTGGCTTTGGGAGTGTTTGAGCAGAGAGGTACCTTAGCAGATGTGGACAATAGAGAAAAGAAGGTTTTGGTAGACTATAGACTGTTCTTCAGAGATGTGAATAAATAGAATTTTCTTTTAATTATTAATACTTTATTTTTCTTGAACTTGTTGTTCTAAGACAACTTCATCTCGGCTTCAATAAGGGTTAAATAAGTAATGCTGCAGGCTACATAAAGTTTTATGTCTCTGATTAATTCTTTAAAATCAGTTCATAAATAGTGTTCTTGATATAGATTGCTCTCCAGAAAGTTTGACCAATTTATTCTCTCCAACAACAGTTTTTAAAGGTACCCGTTTTGTGAAACCCTTAGTTACAATGATTGTTTTAAGGTGTTTGTTCTTTAGTGAGTCTGTAGGGATGGATATCATTCAGACTATACAGGAAGGAAAAAAATTGCTTATAGGGATGTAATTCATGCTTACAGTTGCTCTTAATTGTCTTCTGACCTTGAAAGTAATTTCTAAAATGTGAATTTTTAAAATTTATTTTTTAACAGCTTTATTGATGTATAATTCATATATCATACAATTACCCATTTAGAGTATACAATTAAATTTTTTAATATATTCACAGAAATGTGCAACTATCTTCCACAGTCAATTTTAGGGCTGTTTTTTTTTCAATATGAGAAACTTCAACATCTTAGAGGAGTTTGGCTTTTTGCTGCTTTCAAAAAATAGCTTTAGTGTAAAATAGTTAAGGTATTTATAAATGCTAAGGAATGAATAAAATATTTGATGAAAAGTTTCAAGTGTTGTCAATCATTGTGAAAATGAAAAAGTACTGTCTTGAAGAATTTTGAAATTAAGAAGAACTGCTAGAAAAAATGCTTTCTGTCTTTTCATGTAGCTAAAAGACCAGCTTCAGGACAAAGCTTGGTTTCTGTCGCACCTACTCAGAAAATTACAAAACCTGCTGCTAAATATGGAATACCTTTAACTTATAAGAAATATGGAGATAAAAAATTACATGAAAAGAAACCACTGCAAAAACATAAACAGGTATGATCACGTTACAAACTATTAATAGCAAATTCATTTTGACCTTATTTTATTGCAGCTCAATTCAGTTAATCCTGATATTCTTAGGATTGTTTTTATTAAGTTACTAAGGGACATTGCCATTCTCTACTTCACCAGTCTTTTGTTAGTAAAACTAAGATGACTTACAGAAGTCATACAGAAACATTAAGTCGTATTGGTGCAATAAAAGAAAGCAACATTATAAATGAAGTCACTTTTGAACAACTCAAGTAGAGCCATTTGTTTTTGAGCATTCAAGAAGTAAATACCTGTGACATACTTGATAAAATCTGGGAAAATTTTGTATTTGAAAATTCACAATCAAATAAGTATATCAAAATCATATAGCTGGAGGTAATGTGATCATGTAGTTACTCTGTCATATTTCAGATGAAAAACTTAAGGCCTATAGTATTTAAGTTACATGCCCAAGAACACAGTGTCAGTTGCAGGAATTTGTCATTTTCTTTATGTCGGTAGCTACCTTCTTTGGTATATGGGACTTGTTTGTGATTATATATATGCACACATACATGTATGTAACCTAGAACTTCAAATCTGAGGCTCTTAGAGCCAGGCTCATCAACATTAAAAAATTGTATAAAGTATGTTCATGCAGAAAACATTTAGGGACAAAGTACTTCCCTCCCAATTAGATGGCATACTCACAGTTGTGTATTGAAGACCTTCCGGGATTCGAATATGCATTCATTGCCCCAGTCTCCTCTGATGCTCCTAGATTCTGAGTCTTAGACAAATTGGACTTCTCCCTAGTTACTAACTGTACTTTGTGTGTACTTTTGTCTTTTTTGGCTTTGTTCATTCTGTACCCATTCATCCTTTTTGAATGTTCTTTTCTTTGTCTCTTCTGTGTAGGTACAAGTCACATTGATATCGTACTATTCTGTAAGCCATTGGAAGGTACAAAATGAATAACGTACTCCTTCTGCCCTCAAATATTATAGTCTAACTAGGGAGATAAAGGCTTGAAAAAAAGGCAAAAGGAACAAGTTGTGTGATGAGTGTTCACATTATTAGCTTGTAGATTAACAAATAGAATGTTGAATCATCGCCT
Organism: Cheirogaleus medius; assembly: GCA_008086735.1. Classification (NCBI taxonomy): domain Eukaryota; kingdom Metazoa; phylum Chordata; class Mammalia; order Primates; family Cheirogaleidae; genus Cheirogaleus; species Cheirogaleus medius. Next base: position 41,833,450 of record VBSM01000483.1, read on the forward strand.
GGGGCACTGTCACAGTGACAGTGGTGGCATGGATGCTCAGAGTTCTCCACTGAGATGATGGGATGTAAGAAGCACCTCACATACCTTTTGTTAAACAAGTCCTTTCTTATTTCTTCTTTAATTGTCCCTCTTTTCCATGCCCCCAAAAAAGCAAGAAAATGATTTCTTCCTTATGTGAACTCCTTCAGAACTTTATATGTGTCTTCTTAATGTTATTTTTATTAGATTGTCAACTCCCTGAAGTTAGAACTGTGTTTTATACTTTGTACAAAGTAAGTGGCTAGTAAACTTTTTTTTAAATGAGTGAATGAATTAATAAAATGAATTCCAAATCAGCAAAGCAATATCCTTTATATTTTAACAGCACTTATAGTGTAAAAGGCCAAATAAAAACTCCTGCTTTGAGGCACAAACAGAAGGCTTGTGTCTTTGAGCTTTTATTTTTAATGCGTGAAAGTAACCACTGAGGTGATGGATGTCCCAGGCACTTTGATTTGATTGTGTGCATGTGTCAAAATGGCACATGTACCCCATGAATTATGTATCAAAAAGTTACTCATACTTTTTAAAAAAAAAAATAACAAAATTAAATTTTTTAAAAAATGTATTTTTTTCTATGAAGTATGTTTTAATAAATTTGCTGTAGTCTTTTAGTATACTTTTGACAGTTTTATGTAATAAAAGAGGAAAGAAACAGATTCCTAGTAGCTAAGCACTACATTTAATTAATTTAACTTAATTTTGTTGTGGGCCTTCCAATTTTTACTCAAATATACATTGACTATATTTTAAACATAGCTCTGAGCGGTAATTTTGTGTTCTAGTTTTTTAACTTAATATTATGTATACTTTCTATACATTTTTATTTGTGATTATTAGCGGTTGTATTATATTTCATAGATATGAAATCAGTCAGGTTAGTTACATTCTTATAAATGTCCTTTAAAAAAAAATCATGGCCTGGATCAAAATTTCTTTGGAAATGTGTTTTATTTCTTCTAATAGAGTCCAGTGAAATATGAATTCAAAGTAAATCTATTTCATAGACAGTTTTTGAGATGCTTATTTATGCTAAATGGTGTTTACACATGTAATCCATTTTAATATTTGAAATGTACACATATGGAATTCTCTGTCCTTCCAGGGAACAAAACTATCGTTGGTGTGAGGATACAGAGAAGGGAGAATGAGGGTGTTTGTATCTTTATGTCATTATATCTATAAGGAATACACATTTGGGTGGATTGCAGAAATAGAGTTATCTTACCTCTTGGCCATGTATTAGCCTGACTGAGTGGAGAGATCAGAAATCTTGGTGACACTAGACTAATGATATAACGTAAGGTCCCTCACTTTCCTCTGGGCAGATTTGTGGCCAGGTTTATAATCTGTTTTTTCTTATGGCTGACAGAATCAAATCATATGTTGGTTTTTTTAATGTTTCCCTCATTTTCAGTTAGTATTTATTCAGTATACAAGAACAGCATGCTGTGGAATTTTCAGATTCCAGTTACTACTATTCTAAATAATATCATCTATAAAATATTCTGAATGATAAAACAAATGATTCAGATGGTAGTAGATTCCAGACAAGGTCATTGCCCTCAAACTTTTTAAGCAGATAAGCATGATTTTCTAAGCAAACTGTTGAGAACTAAATAATGGTTCAGCACTTGGAATATCATATAGCTTATTTTTTAAACATTTCACTTTAAACTAAATTTCTGTACACCACAGTGTGAAAGTATTTAATACCACAGAACTATATCCTTAAAAGTGGTTAAAATAGTAAATTTTGTTATGTTTATTTTACCATAATGAAAAAAAGTAGAAAAATTTCAGGAAAGTTTTAAAAAACAGAAAAGAAATGGAAATTAAATGTGTGAAAAGTTTTTCAGCTCACCTAAGAATTAAAGGAGGGAAAACCTCCAGACTTCTAAGGTATTGTAAATATGATTTTTAAAATAAGTTTTTCCTGTTATTTTTATATTTGATTTTTTTTTAAGACTTCTCTTCCTCCTAGAAACTCCATAACTACTTAATGATACTATATTATCATGTTTTAATCGCACAAATTTAAGCTAATGCAAATTATTACTCAACACATCAACAAAATATTTGCGTATCATAAGACTGTTCTAATTCCTCTAATAATCAGTTTGGTTTTTTACGGCTCTGTTAAAGCAAAGGAGTGATGCTTAAGTCACCAGAGGGAGCTCCATGAATATATTTCATTATTTTGGCTCTCATTTTAAGAAAGAAACACAAAACAAAACAGTTCTCTGAGTGCGGAGTTTTGTTATTGTATTTTTCTCTTCAGTGTAGAAATAGTGTTCTGAAAATACCTGTGTGATCTCAGAGGAACAGCTTGGTTTTTTATTTTTTATTTCACAAATATTTGTATATCCTGTATGTAAGGCAATGTGGAACATTAGAAGATGAAGTCTGCCTTCATGTAACCTACCCGAGAGTGTTTTGGGGTTTTAGTTAAACATTCTCTTCTTACTGCACTCCATTGTGTAACATATAAAAAAGCTAGTCATTTATATTGAGCTGCTGTATTACATTAATGTTTTAAATTGATGTGGTTCACAAGTTTTGAGACTGGTGCTAGACTGGGTGCATTAAAAACCCATGGAACTTGTCAAGATATAGACTGTAGGGCTCTATATCCAAAGATTACTATTAAGCAACTCTTGGGGATATGTATTTGTTAAAAACAACTTTGTTGAGATATAATTTGTATACGACACAACTCACCTATTAAAAGTTTGAAGTTAAATGGTTTTTAGTATATTCACAGAGTTGCTTAACTAGCTCCACAATCAATTTTAGAACATTTTTGTCACCCCAAAATACTTTTCCCATTTGTAGTCACTCTCCATTCTCCCCACCCCCACACCCTGGGCAGCCACTATTCTGCTTTCTGTCTCTATATACATTTGCTTATTCTGGACATTTCATATAAATGGAATCGTATAACATTTGGTCTTTTGTGACTGGCTTCTTTTACTCAGCATAATGTTTTCAAGGTTGATCCATGTTGTACCATGTATAAGTATTTTATTTCCTTTTAATTGCCAGATAGTATTCCTTTGTGTGGAGGGAATATTCCTTTGTGTGGAAGGAATATTCCTTTGTGTGGAAGGAATTTGTAATTTTCAAAGCTGCTGGGTAACGTTCCCTATTAGTTTAAATTATATATACATAGAGCATAATTTGAAATGTTAACTGTGTGTTTGTAATACTGTTAGGAGCATTATCTACAATTTTTATTTCCTGTACTTCAACAATGATGCCCCTAGAGGTCCTTGTAACTATTTGGAAACTGGGGATTGCGCTCCAGCAGTGGTGGCAAAATCATTTTAGGGGGTGAAAAGCAGAGACTTTCTTTTTGTATTTTAGGGACTTTTTCCCCCCAAGTAACAGAATAGAAAGTAGCAGGGGCTACTATACATATAAAGACATTTTATGAAACTTGCGGGAGAGTGTGTGTATATCTTCACTGAGTCTAGATGGGTAATATATTTCTTACTGTGTGTTGCTTTTAGAAAAAGTTGGAAAGCTACTATTGTTTAAATATGGTATTATCTTTTTCTCGTCAATACTAGTGCCTTTTCTGGAGTCAAGTGCTAAGATATATAATTAGCTTAAATGAGAGTTGAATTGAAATAACTAGCCAAAATTAGAAATTAGGAGTTAGGAACTAATAATACACTGAGGGGGTGGGATAGTTCTGGAACTCCATACCTGGGTTATTTTATCAGGGAGTAAGCTTGAGAGTGGAATTAGGTGCGAGATTTAGTACCACTTATCACATCGTTGATACAGCCTTGAGTTAAAATATATTGTGTCAATAAAATTGATTGTTTTATAATGGTCATTTAATTCAAATGCCAAACACATTCTCAAAGAATCATTAACATTCATATCTGAGCACAAAACTAGTTGAAGATTGGGGACAAACTCTTTCCATAGTTTCTTTGAATCTAATGTTTCTCTTTGTTTAATAGCATATCAAGCAGTACAGTGTTTCTTTATTTTAAAAATAACATATTTTGAAAGAGAGTTATGAAAGAATTGCCTTTGCCTTTTTCTTAAGTTTTCATAAATTTGGGATTTTCAAACGAGTGCCTCAAAATCTTTGTCTAATTTGTAGTTTTACTTTTTGTCCAGGCCCATCAAACTCCAGTGAAGAGAGTGAATCCTAGAGAAGAAAGGAGGAAAATGTTTGAGGTATAAAGACATCTGTCTGCTTGTTTTAAAGCTTTGCAAAAAAATTATTAAAAAAAGAAATGAAATTTTACAACGTAAAGCCTCCAAACCTTTCCTCCTTATTTCTTTCAAACAAATACCTATATATCATTTTTTTTAACCTCCCTGAGCATAACTCTGTCATTGGTATACTAACTTTCCTGATGAAACTAGAACAAGTAAAAATTACAATTGATAAAAATGTTCTTCTTTTATTTAAGGAAGCACCAAGAAATAGAAGGTTGGAATTTACTGAAAAAGAAAAGAAACAAAAGGATCAGGTAGTTTTTTGCCCTTATTTTTCTTCCTTGACAAGTTGTAAATGATAATAGTTTGAAGAATTCTAAGAAGTTTGTCTTTAAAATTGTTAACAGATTATTAATTTAATGAAGGCTGAACAAATGAGAAGACAAGAAAAGGAAAGGGTAAGAGGATACCATTTTTCCGTGGTATATTCCTCCCCCTCCCCATATACATACTTTATTTTTTAAAGGAGTACACTGATTTCCATTTTATTACTAAATGTATTTCATGTATTTTATATAAAATACTTGAAATGGTGTTTTGTTTGTTTGTTTTTCCCCAAAAGTTGGAGAGGATAAATAGGGCCAGGGAGCAAGGATGGAGAAATGTGCTAAGTGCTGGTGGCAGTGGTGAAGTAAAGGTAGGCATTGGATACCAGTGTAGCTACACTGCTGTTTTCCTCCGGTTTCACCTTGCTCTTTAAAATGTGTATAACTGGGTTTCTTTCTTTCTTTCTTTTTTGATATATAGTTAATTTTTATCTAGAATTCTTCATTTATTATGAATTCTTAGGTTTCCTATATGGATTTGATACATAACTTGTGTTGATAACTAATATGTGACACTGTTAAAATTGCTTTAAAAGTTTTATGTGAAAACTGTGATACACCATCCCTATCAGAGGAATCTTTTAAAGATTAAATATAGTTTGTCACACCTCTGCTTAAAATTCTTCTGTAGTTTCATATAGCCTTAAAGATTAAGTTCTCAGAAGACCCTTGTTAATCTGGTCCCTGCCAATCTCTCCAAGTTCCTCTCCAACCATTCCCTACCACACGTTGTATGCTATACTCATGCTGAGCTAAAGACCATGTTTGCACTTTCCTTGCTGTATGTAGCCTGCTGCATCTCTGTCTTTGCACTTACGCCTCTCTTTAGTTGATAGCACCCCTCCTCCCCTCTTCACACTCACTCCCACCTCCATCCATTTACCTAGGTAATTTACCTAGGTAACCATTTACCTGGATACATTAATACAAACAATCCCTTCGGGTAGATCCAGACTGTATTACCTTGGGCAAGTTTACATAACTTTTCTGAGCTTTAATTTCTTCATTTAATTTTTTTTTCTTAGCACAGTGCCTGGAACTTGACTGGCAAGGCCTTAAATAGTCATTCCCTTTTCCTTTCTTTGTTCTGCCAGTCTGAATCTTATGCTTCCTCTTTTGCTTATCCTTTACACATCCTTTACACATCTCTATCTGTGGTAGGCCAAATTCTAAGATAGTTTCCAAGATTCCTGACCCCTGGTGTCCATACCTTGTATCATTCCTCCCCCTGGTGTGAGCGGTACTTACGAATACTGTGGTATAGTGGCTCCTTTGAGTAGGTTATGTCATGTGGCAGGTGGTGATGGGACAGTCACTCTCATGATTACATTAACATACAAGACTCTCATAGCGGACTGGAGGGGAATAGAAGCCAGAGAGTCATACTTCTGCTGGCCTGGAAGATCGTAAACATTGATGTGGCAAAAAAACTGTAGGGGGCCTCTAGATGCCAGTAATGTTCTCTGACCAACTAGCAAGCAAATGGTGACCTTAGTCATAGCACTACAAGGGAATTAATTCTGTCAGTAGCCAGAGAATTTGGAAGAGTTCCTGAGGCTTGGATGAGAATTGTAGCCCTGGCTAACACCTGGAATTCTGCCTGGTGAGATCCTGAGCAGGAGACTCAGGTAAATATACCCAGACTCCTGAGCCAGGGATACCAAAAGAATAAATGAGTATTGTTTTAAGCTGCTAAGTTTGTGCTAGTTTGTTACCCAGCAATGGAAAACAAATGTACTTTTATTTTATATTATAATTTTAATTCGTATCATTCAATCAACTGTTAATCAACATATCTTTAAACTATAAATTTCCCTGGCTCGTGCCCATTAATCTTGGTATTTAGATATACAATAGATATTTCTCAGGTTGTATTAATTGCAATTCCTACTTGTTTTTTCCCCAAAAAAGTTATGATTTGAATAAAAGTTTGCTTTGTTTTATCTAGACATATATATTCTGCCCTGGATTTATAGATTTGTTTTTTAGTCTCTTGAGATGCAGAAGTTTTCATAGCACATATCAATAATTCAGCAAGAGTAACTTTTTCCAATTCTGTGTTAATGTAGACTTATACAATGTTTTTAGTAATATAATTTTATGTTATTAAGTGGAACTTACTGCCTTCTGAATGATCAGGAATAAGTCAGACAGAATTTGGTCCATTTTAAAAATAACTAACCCTATATGTTATCTGATTGGAAAGTGAAAACTTACCAAATGTAGGCCCTCAAACCTTGTCAACATTTTGCATCAAGTCCATGATAAGTGTTGAGATTTTGATGATTTTTTCTCCTCTCCTTGCATATGGCTTCTGTGTAATAAAATGTTTTCCTATGATGTCTAAAACAATATTTAATCCTAAAAGTTCAGTTTTATCAATGGTTTTTGATAACTAATTGAGATAATTTTTTCACCGGTTGGATACTGTGTGCTGAATGGATTTCTGCTTCACTTTGTAGACTTACATAATACTTTTGTTGAGGATTAATAAACCAATTATTTTCCATGATTTAAAGCAAATTGTGTCTTAGTTTTTATACTTATTCCTCATTGTGTTTGAAATATTTAACTTGTTAGGCTGTTTGATTTCTGCATAGTTGGTAAGGACCCAGAAGCTCAGTATAATGTCAGTCAAATTAAGGAGAGCCCCAAAATAAAGATAAATCGAAAACTAAACATTAAGAAATATTTCAAAATTGACACTATTATTAAATACCTCTAAATAATGGGCATATTATTCACAGTTTAAATATTTAATATGAATATCTTTGATGATTTAATATCTGCAAAGTCTGAGACGTCTTTGTTTTATCCATTTTTAATACGTCTCTTAATGGGTTTTAAGGCCGGGCACGGTGGCTCAGGCCTATAATCCTAGCACTCTGGGAGGCCGAGATGAGACGGGTGGATTGTTTGAGCTCAGTAGTTCAAGACCAACCTGAACAAGAGCGAGTCCCCGTCTCTACTAAAAATAGAAATAAATTAGCTGGACAATTAAAATATATATATAGAAAAAATTAGCCAGGCGTGGTGGCGCATGCCTGTAGTCCCAGCTACTCGGTAGGTTGAAGCAGGAGGATTGATTGAGCCCAGGAGTTTAAGGTTGCTGTGAGCTAGGCTGACACCATGGCACTCTA